>JAKELJ010000198.1:0-52566 GCA_025594165.1 Tamias sibiricus | reverse complement strand
TAATGGTAGAACTTTAAAAACGCAAAACAACACTTTAGTTCACAAGAGCACACTGTGCTTCTCTCCTGGTTCAAGTATCTCAAAGCTGAATCACTAGGTAGCAAAAGAGTTTCAAACTCACAGAGAAGCGTTTTAGCCATCTGGAAATAATTCCATGTTTCTTAGCTTGTGGGTACTAGGTTTCTTTTTGTATTTCAATGAAACTCTGACAAAATGATTCTATCTTGTGCCCCTCATGGCTCCCCAAATGTGGTCAATCCACCATCGCGGTTTTTTTGTTTAGAGCCTACTGGATATTTACCCTGATTAGGCGAATTTCACTGAAAACGCCTGTAGTTTAATTCCTCAATGGTTAATGCTAGAACTTTGAAAATGCAGAAAAGCACTTCAGATCACAAGAGAACACTGTGCTTCTTTTTTGGTTCTAGTATCTCAAAGCTGAATCACTAGGTAGCAAAAGAGTTTCAAACTCACAGAAAAGCGATTTAGCCAACTGAAAATAATTCCATGTTTCTTAGCTCCTGGGAACTAGGTTTCTTTGTGTATTTCAATGAAACTCTGACAAAATGATTCTATCTTGTGCCCCTCATGGCTCCCCAAATGTGGTCAATCCACCATCACCTGTTTTTTGTTTAGAGCATATTGGATGTTTACCCTGATTAGGCGAATTTCACTGAAAACGCCTGTTAGTTTAATTCCTCAATGGTTAATGCTAGAACTTTGAGAATGCAGAAAAGCACTTCAGATCACAAGAGCACACTGTTCTTCTGTCCTGGTTCAAGTATCTCAAAGCTGAATCACTAGGTAGCAAAAGAGTTTCAAAACTCACAGAAAAGCGATTTAGCCAACTGGAAATAATTCCATGTTTCTTAGCTTCTGGTAACTAGGTTTCTTTGTGTATTTCAATGAAACTCTGACAAAATGATTCTCTCTTGTGCCCCTCATGGCTCCCCAAATTAGGTCATCGCACCATCACAGGTTTTTTGTTTAGAGCCTATTGGATGTTTACCCTGATTAGGCGAATTTCACTGAAAAAGCCTGTTAGTTTAATTCCTCATTGGTTAATGCTAGAACTTTGAAAATGCAGAAAAGCACTTCAGATCACAAGAGAACACTGTGCTTCTTTTTTGGTTCAAGTATCTCAAAGCTGAATCACTAGGTAGCAAAAGAGTTTCAAACTCACAGAAAAGCGATTTAGCCAACTGAAAATAATTCCATGTTTCTTAGTTTTGGGGAACTAGGTTTCTTTGTGTATTTCAATGAAAATATGACAAAATGATTCTCTCTTGTGCCCCTCATGGCTCCCCAAATTTGGTCATCGCACCATCACGGGTTTTTTGTTTAGAGTCTATTGGATGTTTACCCTGCTTAGGCGAATTTCACTGAAAACGCCTGTAGTTTAATTCCTCAATGGTTAAAGTTAGAACTTTGAAAATGCAGAAAAGCATTTCATTTCACAAGAGCACACTGTGCTTCTGTCCTGGTTCAAGTATCTCAATGCTCAATCACTAGGTAGCAAAAGAGTTTCAAACTCACAGAAAAGCGATTTAGCCATATGGAAATAATTCCATGTTTCTTAGCTTCTGGGTACTAGGTTTCCTTGTGTATTTCAATGAAACTCTGACAAAATGATTCTCTCTTGTGCCCCTCATGGCTCCCCAAATGTGGTCATCTCACCATAACAGGTTTTTTGTTTAGAGCCTATTGGATGTTTACCCTGATTAGGCGAATTTCACTGAAAACGCCTGTTAGTTTAATTCCTCAATGGTTAATGCTAGAACTTTGAAAATGCAGAAAAGCACTTCATTTCACAAAAGCACACTGTGCTTCTGTCCTGGTTCAAGTATCTCAAAGCTGAATCACTAGGTAGCAAAAGAGTTTCAAACTCACAGACAAGCGTTTTAGCCATATGGAAATAATTCCATGTTTCTTAGCTTGTGGGTACTAGGTTTGTTTTTGTATTTCAATGAAACTCTGACAAAATGATTCTATCTTGTGCCCCTCATGGCTCCCCAAATTTGGTAATCGCACCATCACGGGTTTTTTGTTTAGAGCCTATTGGATGTTTACCCTGATTCGGCGAATTTCACTGAAAACGCCTGTTAGTTTAATTCCTCATTGGTTAATGCTAGAACTTTGAAAATGCAGAAAAGCACTTCAGATCACAAAAGCACACTGTGCTTCTGTCCTGGTTCAAGTATCTCAAAGCTGAATCACTAGGTAGAAAAAAGTTTCAAACTCACAGAAAAGCGTTTTAGAGAACTGGAAATAATTCCATGTTTCTTAGCTTCTGGGCACTAGGTTTCTTTGTGTATTTCAATGAAACTCTGAAAAAATGATTCTCTCATGTGCCCCTCAAGGCTCGCCAACTTTGGTCATCCCACCATCATGGGTGTTTTGTTGCAGTCTATTGGATGTTTACACTGATTAGGTGAAAATTCCTGAAAACGCCTGTGAGTTTAATTCTTAAATGGTTAATGCTAGAACTTTAAAAATGCAAAACAACACTTTAGTTCACAAGAGCACACTGTGCTTCTCTCCTGGTTCAAGTATCTCAAAGCTGAAGCTCTCGGTAGCAAAAGAGTTTCAAACTCAGAGAAAAGCGATTTAGCCAACTGGAAATAATTCCAAGTTTCTTAGCTTCTGGGTACTAGGTTTCTTTGTGTATTTCAATGAATCTCTGACAAAATGATTCTCTCTTGTGTCCCTCATGGCTCCCCAAATTAGGTCATCTCACCATCAAGGGTTTTTTGTTTAGAGCCTATTGGATGTTTACCCTGATAAGGCGAATTTCACTGAAAACGCCTGTTAGTTTAATTGAACAATGGTTAATGCTAGAACTTTGAAAATGCAGAAAAGCACTTCAGATCACAAGAGCACACTGCGCTTCTTTCCTGGTTCAAGTATCTCAAAGCTGAATCACTAGGTAACGAAAGAGTTTCAAACTCACAGAAAAGTGTTTTAGCGAACTGGAAATAATTCCATGTTTCTTAGCTTCTGTGCAAGAGGTTTCTTTGTGTATTTCAATGAAACTCTGAAGAATTGATTCTCTCATGTGCCCCTCCAGGCTCCCCAAGTTTGGTCATCCCACCATCAAGGGTGTTTTGTTTACAGTCTATTGGATGTTTATCCTGATTAGGCGAAAATGCCTGAAAACGCCTGTGAGTTTAATTCTTAAATGGTTAATGGTAGAACTTTAAAAAGGCAGAACAACACTTTAGTTCACAAGAGCACACTGTGCTTCTCTCCCGGTTCAAGTATCTCAAAGCTGAATCACTAGGTAGCAAAAGAGTTTCAAACTCACAGGAAATAATTCCATGGAAATAATTAGCCAACTGGAAATAATTCCATGTTTCTTAGCTTGTGGGTACTAGGTTTCTTTTTGTATTTCCATGAAACTATGACAAAATGATTCTCTCTTGTGCCCCTCATGGCTCACCAAATTTGGTCAATCCACCATCACGGGTTTTTTGTTTAGAGCCTATTGGATGTTTACCCTGATTAGGCGAATTTCACTGAAAACGCCTGTTAGTTTAATTCCTCAATGGTTAATGGTAGAACTTTGAAAATGCAGAAAAGCACTTCAGATCACAAGAGCACACTGTGCTTCTTTCGTGGTTTAAGTATCTCAAAGCTGAATCACTAGGTAGCAAAAGAGTTTCAAACTCACTGAAAAGCGATTTAGCCAACTAGAAATAATTCCATTTTTCTTAGCTTGTGTGTATTAGGTTTCTTTGTGTATTTCAATGAAACTCTACAAAATTATTCTCTCTTGTGTCCCTCTTGGCTCCCCAAATTTGGTCATCTGACCATCATGGGTTTTTTGTTTAGAGCCTATTGGATGTTTACCCTGATGAGGCGAATTTCACTGAGAACGCCTGTTAGTTTAACTCCTCAATGGTTAATGCTAGAACTTTGAAAATGCAGAAAAGCACTTCAGATCACAAGAGCACATTGTGCTTCTGTCCTGGTTCAAGTATCTCAAAGCTGAATCACTAGGTAGCAAAAGAGTTTCACACTCACAGAAAAGCAATTTAGCCAAATGGAAATAATTCCATGTTTCTTAGCTTCTGGGCACTAGGTTTCTTTGTGTATTTCAATGAAACTCTGAAGAAATGATTATCTCATGTGCCCCTACAGGCTCCCCAAGTTAGGTCATCCCACCATCAAGGGTGTTTTTGTTTACAGTCTAATGGATGTTTACCCTGATTAGGCGAAAATGCCTGAAAACGCCTGTGAGTTTAATTCTTAAATGGTTAATGCTAGAACTTTAAAAATGCAGAAAAACACTTTAGTTCACAAGAGCACACTGTGCTTCTGTCCTGGTTCAAGTATCTCAAAGCTGCATCACTAGGTAGGAAAAGAGTTTCAAACTAACATAAAAGCGATTTAGCCAACTGGAAATAACTCCATGTTTCTTAGCTTCTGGGTACTAGGTTTCTTTGTGTTTTTCCATGAAACTCTGAAAAAATTATTCTCTCTTGTGCCACTCATGGCTCCCCAAATTTGGACATCCCACCATCTCGGGTTTTTTGTTTAGAGCCTATTGGATGTTTACCCTGATTAGACGAATTTCACTGAAAACACCTGTAGTTTAATTCCTCAATGGTTAAAGCTTGAACTTTGAAAATGCAGAAAAGCACTTCATATCACAAAAGCACATTGTGCTTCTGTCCTGGTTCAAGTATCTCAACGCTGAATCACTAGGTAGCATAAGAGTTTCAAACTCACAGAAAAGCGATTTAGCCAACTGGAAATAATTCCATGTTTCGTAGCTTCTGGGTACTAGGTTTCTTTGTGTATTTCAATGAAACTCTGACAAAATGATTCTCTCTTGTGCCCTCATGGCTCCCCAAATTTGGTCAATCCACCATCACGGGTTTTTTGTTTAGAGCCTATTGGATGTTTACCTGCTTTGGCGAATTTCACTGAAAATGCCTGTTAGTTTAGTTCCTCAATGGTTAATGCTAGAACTTTGAAAATGCAGAAAAGCACTTCAGATCACAAGAGCAAACTGTGCTTCTTTCCTGGTTCAAGTATCTCAAAGCTGAATCACTAGGTAACAAAAGAGTTTCAAACTCACAGAAAAGCGTTTTAGCGAACTGGAAATAATTCCATGTTTCTTAGCTTCTGGGCACTAGGTTTCTTTGTGTATTTCAATGAAACTCTGAAGAAATGATTCTCTCATGTGCCCCTCCAGGCTCCCCAAGTTTGGTCATCCCACCATCAAGGGTGTTTTGTTTACAGTCTATTGGATGTTTACCCTGATTAGGCGAAAATGCCTGAAAAAGCCTGTGAGTTTAATTCTTAAATGGTTAATGCTAGAACTTTAAAAACGCAGAACAACAGTTTAGTTCACAAGAGCACACTGTGCTTCTCTCCTGGTTCAAGTATCTCAAAGCTGAAGCTCTTGGTAGCAAAAGAGTTTCAAACTCAGAGAAAAGCGATTTAGCCAACTGGAAATAATTCCAAGTGTCTTAGCTTCTGGGTACTAGGTTTCTTTGTGTATTTCAATGAAACTCTGACAAAATGATTCTCTCTTGTGTCCCTCATGGCTCCCCAAATTAGGTCATCTCACCATCAAGGGTTTTTTTGTTTAGAGCCTATTGGATGTTTACCCTGATAAGGCGAATTTCACTGAAAACGCCTGTTAGTTTAATTAAACAATGGTTAATGATAAAACTTTGAAAATGCAGAAAAGCACTTCAGATCACAAGAGCACACTGTGCTTCTGTCCTGGTTCAAGTATCACAAAGCTGAATCACTAGGTAACAAAAGAGTTTCAAACTCACAGAAAAGTGTTTTAGCGAATTGTAAATAATTCCATGTTTCTTAGCTTCTGGGCACTAGGTTTATTTGTGTATTTCAATGAAACTCTGAAGAAATGATTCTCTCTTGTGCCCATCAAGGCTCCCCAAGTTTGGTCATCCCACCATCAAGGGTGTTTTGTTTACAGTCTATTGGATGTTTACCCTGATTAGGCGAAAATGCCTGAAAACGCCTGTGAGTTTAATTCTTAAATGGTTAATGCTAGAACTTTAAAAACGCAGAACAACACTTTAGTTCACAAGAGCACACTGTGCTTCTCTCCTGGTTCAAGTATCTCAAAGCTGAATCACTAGGTAGCAAAAGAGTTTCAAACTCACAGGAATGCGTTTTAGCTAACTGGAAATCATTCCATGTTTCTTAGCTTGTGGGTACTAGGTTTCTTTTTGTATTTCAATGAAACTCTGACAAAATGATTCTCTCTTGTGCCCCTCATGGCTCCCCAAATTTGGTCAATCCACCATCACGAGTTTTTTGTTTAGAGCCTATTGGATGTTTACCCTGATTAGGCGAATTTCACTGAAAACGCCTGTAGTTTAATTCCTCAATGGTTAATGCTAGAACTTTGAAAATGCAGAAAAGCATTTCAGATCAGAAGAGCGCACTGTGCTTTTGTCCTGGTTGAAGTATCTCAAAGATGAATCACTAGGTAGCAAAAGAGTTTCAAACTCACAGAAAAGAGATTTAGCCAAATGGAAATTATTCCATGTTTCTTAGCTTCTGGGTACTAGTTTTCTTTGTGTATTTCAATGAAGCTGTGACAAAATGATTCTCTCTTTTGCCCCTCATGGCTCCCCAAATTTGGTCAATCCACCATCACGGGTTTTTTGTTTAGAGCCTATTGGATATTTACCCTGATAAGGCGAATTTCACTGAAAACGCCTTTTAGTTTAATTAAACAATGGTTAATGCTAGAACTTTGAAAATGCAGAAAAGCACTTCAGATCACAAGAGCACACTGTGCTTCTTTCCTGGTTCAAGTATCTCAAAGCTGAATCACTAGGTAACGAAAGAGTTTCAAACTCACAGAAAAGTGTTTTAGCGAACTGGAAATAATTCCATGTTTCTTAGCTTCTGTGCAAGAGGTTTCTTTGTGTATTTCAATGAAACTCTGAAGAATTGATTCTCTCATGTGCCCCTCCAGGCTCCCCAAGTTTGGTCATCCCACCATCAAGGGTGTTTTGTTTACAGTCTATTGGATGTTTATCCTGATTAGGCGAAAATGCCTGAAAACGCCTGTGAGTTTAATTCTTAAATGGTTAATGCTAGAACTTTAAAAAGGCAGAAAAACAATTTAGTTCACAAGAGCACACTGTGCTTCTCTCCTGGTTCAAGTATCTCAAAGCTGAATCACTAGGTAGCAAAAGAGTTTCAAACTCACAGGAATGCGTTTTAGCTAACTGGAAATCATTCCATGTTTCTTAGCTTGTGGGTACTAGGTTTCTTTTTGTATTTCAATGAAACTCTGACAAAATGATTCTCTCTTGTGCCCCTCATGGCTCCCCAAATTTGGTCAATCCACCATCACGAGTTTTTTGTTTAGAGCCTATTGGATGTTTACCGTGATTAGGCGAATTTCACTGAAAACGCCTGTAGTTTAATTCCTCAATGGTTAATGCTAGAACTTTGAAAATGCAGAAAAGCATTTCAGATCAGAAGAGCGCACTGTGCTTTTGTCCTGGTTGAAGTATCTCAAAGCTGAATCACTAGGTAGCAAAAGAGTTTCAAACTCACAGGAAATAATTCCATGGAAATAATTAGCCAACTGGAAATAATTCCATGTTTCTTAGCTTGTGGGTACTAGGTTTCTTTTTGTATTTCCATGAAACTATGACAAAATGATTCTCTCTTGTGCCCCTCATGGCTCACCAAATTTGGTCAATCCACCATCACGGGTTTTTTTTGTTTAGAGCCTATTGGATGTTTACCCTGATTAGGCGAATTTCACTGAAAACGCCTGTTAGTTTAATTCCTCAATGGTTAATGGTAGAACTTTGAAAATGCAGAAAAGTACTTCAGATCACAAGAGCACACTGTGCTTCTTTCGTGGTTTAAGTATCTCAAAGCTGAATCACTAGGTAGCAAAAGAGTTTCAAACTCACTGAAAAGCGATTTAGCCAACTAGAAATAATTCCATTTTTCTTAGCTTGTGTGTATTAGGTTTCTTTGTGTATTTCAATGAAACTCTACAAAATTATTCTCTCTTGTGTCCCTCTTGGCTCCCCAAATTTGGTCATCTGACCATCACGGGTTTTTTGTTTAGAGCCTATTGGATGTTTACCCTGATGAGGCGAATTTCACTGAGAAACGCTGTTAGTTTAACTCCTCAATGGTTAATGCTAGAACTTTGAAAATGCAGAAAAGCACTTCAGATCACAAGAGCACATTGTGCTTCTGTCCTGGTTCAAGTATCTCAAAGCTGAATCACTAGGTACCAAAGAGAGTTTCACACTCACAGAAAAGCAATTTAGCCAAATGGAAATAATTCCATGTTTCGTAGCTTCTGGGTACTAGGTTTCTTTGTGTATTTCAATGAAACTCTGACAAAATGATTCTCTCTTGTGCCCCTCATGGCTCACCAAATTTGGTCAATCCACCATCACGGGTTTTTTGTTTAGAGCCTATTGGATGTTTACCTGCTTTGGCGAATTTCACTGAAAATGCCTGTTAGTTTAGTTCCTCAATGGTTAATGCTAGAACTTTGAAAATGCAGAAAAGCACTTCAGATCACAAGAGCACACTGTGCTTCTTTCCTGGTTCAAGTATCTCAAAGCTGAATCACTAGGTAACAAAAGAGTTTCAAACTCACAGAAAAGCGTTTTAGCGAACTGGAAATAATTCCATGTTTCTTAGCATTCTGGGCAAGAGGTTTCTTTGTGTATTTCAATGAAACTCTGAAAAAATGATTCTCTCATGTGCCCCTCCAGGCTCCCCAAGTTTGGTCATCCCACCATCAAGGGTGTTTTGTTTACAGTCTATTGGATGTTTACCCTGATTAGGCGAAAATGCCTGAAAACGCCTGTGAGTTTAATTCTTAAATGGTTAATGCTAGAACTTTAAAAACGCAGAACAACACTTTAGTTCACAAGAGCACACTGTGCTTCTCTCCTGGTTCAAGTATCTCAAAGCTGAATCACTAGGTAGCAAAAGAGTTTCAAACTCACAGGAATGCGTTTTAGCTAACTGGAAATCATTCCATGTTTCTTAGCTTGTGGGTACTAGGTTTCTTTTTGTATTTCAATGAAACTCTGACAAAATGATTCTCTCTTGTGCCCCTCATGGCTCCCCAAATTTGGTCAATCCACCATCACGAGTTTTTTGTTTAGAGCCTATTGGATGTTTACCCTGATTAGGCCCACTGAAAACGCCTGTAGTTTAATTCCTCAATGGTTAATGCTAGAACTTTGAAAATGCAGAAAAGCATTTCAGATCAGAAGAGCGCACTGTGCTTTTGTCCTGGTTGAAGTATCTCAAAGATGAATCACTAGGTAGCAAAAGAGTTTCAAACTCACAGAAAAGAGATTTAGCCAAATGGAAATTATTCCATGTTTCTTAGCTTCTGGGTACTAGTTTTCTTTGTGTATTTCAATGAAGCTCTGACAAAATGATTCTCTCTTTTGCCCCTCATGGCTCCCCAAATTTGGTCAATCCCCATCACGGGTTTTTTGTTTAGAGCCTATTGGATATTTACCCTGATAAGGCGAATTTCACTGAAAACGCCTTTAGTTTAATTAAACAATGGTTAATGCTAGAACTTTGAAAATGCAGAAAAGCACTTCAGATCACAAGAGCACACTGTGCTTCTTTCCTGGTTCAAGTATCTCAAAGCTGAATCACTAGGTAACGAAAGAGTTTCAAACTCACAGAAAAGTGTTTTAGCGAACTGGAAATAATTCCATGTTTCTTAGCATCTGGGCAAGAGGTTTCTTTGTGTATTTCAATGAAACTCTGAAAAAATGATTCTCTCATGTGCCCCTCAAGGCTCCCCAAGATTGGTCATCCCACCATCAAGGGTGTTTTGTTTACAGTCTATTGGATGTTTACCCTGATTAGGCAAAAATGCCTGAAAACGCCTGTGAGTTTAATTCTTAAATGGTTAATGCTAGAACTTTAAAAACGCAGAACAACACTTTAGTTCACAAGAGCACACTGTGCTTCTCTCCTGGTTCAAGTATCTCAAAGCTGAATCACTAGGTAGCAAAAGAGTTTCAAACTCACAGGAATGCGTTTTAGCTAACTGGAAATCATTCCATGTTTCTTAGCTTGTGGGTACTAGGTTTCTCTTTGTATTTCAATGAAACTCTGACAAAATGATTCTCTCTTGTGCCCCTCATGGCTCCCCAAATTTGGTCAATCCACCATCACGAGTTTTTTGTTTAGAGCCTATTGGATGTTTACCGTGATTAGGCGAATTTCACTGAAAAACGCCTGTAGTTTAATTCCTCAATGGTTAATGCTAGAACTTTGAAAATGCAGAAAAGCACTTCAGATCACAAGAGCACACTGTTCTTCTGTCCTGGTTCAAGTATCTCAAAGCTGAATCACTAGGTAGCAAAAGAGTTTCAAACTCACAGAAAAGCGATTTAGCCAACTGGAAATAATTCCATGTTTCTTAGCTTCTGGGTAACTAGGTTTCTTTGTGTATTTCAATGAAACTCTGACAAAATGATTCTCTCTTGTGCCCCTCATGGCTCCCCAAATTAGGTCATCGCACCATCACAGGTTTTTTGTTTAGAGCCTATTGGATGTTTACCCTGATTAGGCGAATTTCACTGAAAACGCCTGTTAGTTTAATTCCTCATTGGTTAATGCTAGAACTTTGAAAATGCAGAAAAGCACTTCAGATCACAAGAGAACACTGTGCTTCTTTTTTGGTTCAAGTATCTCAAAGCTGAATCACTAGGTAGCAAAAGAGTTTCAAACTCACAGAAAAGCGATTTAGCCAACTGAAAATAATTCCATGTTTCTTAGTTTCTGGGAACTAGGTTTCTTTGTGTATTTCAATGAAAATATGACAAATGATTCTCTCTTGTGCCCCTCATGGCTCCCCAAGTTTGGTCATCGCACCATCACGGGTTTTTTGTTTAGAGTCTATTGGATGTTTACCCTGCTTAGGCGAATTTCACTGAAAACGCCTGTAGTTTAATTCTTCAATGGTTAAAGTTAGAACTTTGAAAATGCAGAAAAACATTTCATTTCACAAGAGCACACTGTGCTTCTGTCCTGGTTCAAGTATCTCAATGCTCAATCACTAGGTAGCAAAAGAGTTTCAAACTCACAGAAAAGCGATTTAGCCATATGGAAATAATTCCATGTTTCTTAGCTTCTGGGTACTAGGTTTCCTTGTGTATTTCAATGAAACTCTGACAAAATGATTCTCTCTTGTGCCCCTCATGGCTCCCCAAATGTGGTCATCTCACCATAACAGGTTTTTTGTTTAGAGCCTATTGGATGTTTACCCTGATTAGGCGAATTTCACTGAAAACGCCTGTTAGTTTAATTCCTCAATGGTTAATGCTAGAACTTTGAAAATGCAGAAAAAGCACTTCATTTCACAAAAGCACACTGTGCTTCTGTCCTGGTTCAAGTATCTCAAAGCTGAATCACTAGGTAGCAAAAGAGTTTCAAACTCACAGACAAGCGTTTTAGCCATATGGAAATAATTCCATGTTTCTTAGCTTGTGGGTACTAGGTTTGTTTTTGTATTTCAATGAAACTCTGACAAAATGATTCTATCTTGTGCCCCTCATGGCTCCCCAAATTTGGTAATCGCACCATCACGGGTTTTTTGTTTAGAGCCTATTGGATGTTTACCCTGATTCGGCGAATTTCACTGAAAACGCCTGTTAGTTTAATTCCTCATTGGTTAATGCTAGAACTTTGAAAATGCAGAAAAGCACTTCAGATCACAAAAGCACACTGTGCTTCTGTCCTGGTTCAAGTATCTCAAAGCTGAATCACTAGGTAGAAAAAAGTTTCAAACTCACAGAAAAGCGTTTTAGAGAACTGGAAATAATTCCATGTTTCTTAGCTTCTGGGCACTAGGTTTCTTTGTGTATTTCAATGAAACTCTGAAAAATGATTCTCTCATGTGCCCCTCAAGGCTCGCCAACTTTGGTCATCCACCATCATGGGTGTTTTGTTGCAGTCTATTGGATGTTTACACTGATTAGGTGAAAATTCACTGAAAACGCCTGTGAGTTTAATTCTTTAAATGGTTAATGCTAGAACTTTAAAAATGCAGAAAACAAACACTTTAGTTCACAAGAGCACACTGTGCTTCTCTCCTGGTTCAAGTATCTCAAAGCTGAAGCTCTCGGTAGCAAAAGAGTTTCAAACTCAGAGAAAAGCGATTTAGCCAACTGGAAATAATTCCAAGTTTCTTAGCTTCTGGGTACTAGGTTTCTTTGTGTATTTCAATGAATCTCTGACAAAATGATTCTCTCTTGTGTCCCTCATGGCTCCCCAAATTAGGTCATCTCCACCATCAAGGGTTTTTTGTTTAGAGCCTATTGGATGTTTACCCTGATAAGGCGAATTTCACTGAAAACGCCTGTTAGTTTAATTGAACAATGGTTAATGCTAGAACTTTGAAAATGCAGAAAAAAAGCACTTCAGATCACAAGAGCACACTGCGCTTCTTTCCTGGTTCAAGTATCTCAAAGCTGAATCACTAGGTAACGAAAGAGTTTCAAACTCACAGAAAAGTGTTTTAGCGAACTGGAAATAATTCCATGTTTCTTAGCTTCTGTGCAAGAGGTTTCTTTGTGTATTTCAATGAAACTCTGAAGAATTGATTCTCTCATGTGCCCCTCCAGGCTCCCCAAGTTTGGTCATCCCACCATCAAGGGTGTTTTGTTTACAGTCTATTGGATGTTTATCCTGATTAGGCGAAAATGCCTGAAAACGCCTGTGAGTTTAATTCTTAAATGGTTAATGGTAGAACTTTAAAAAGGCAGAACAACACTTTAGTTCACAAGAGCACACTGTGCTTCTCTCCGGTTCAAGTATCTCAAAGCTGAATCACTAGGTAGCAAAAGAGTTTCAAACTCACAGGAAATAATTCATTCCATGGAAATAATTAGCCAACTGGAAATAATTCCATGTTTCTTAGCTTGTGGGTACTAGGTTTCTTTTTGTATTTCCATGAAACTATGACAAAATGATTCTCTCTTGTGCCCCTCATGGCTCACCAAATTTGGTCAATCCACCATCACGGGTTTTTTGTTTAGAGCCTATTGGATGTTTACCCTGATTAGGCGAATTTCACTGAAAACGCCTGTTAGTTTAATTCCTCAATGGTTAATGGTAGAACTTTGAAAATGCAGAAAAGCACTTCAGATCACAAGAGCACACTGTGCTTCTTTCGTGGTTTAAGTATCTCAAAGCTGAATCACTAGGTAGCAAAAGAGTTTCAAACTCACTGAAAAGCGATTTAGCCAACTAGAAATAATTCCATTTTTCTTAGCTTGTGTGTATTAGGTTTCTTTGTGTATTTCAATGAAACTCTACAAAATTATTCTCTCTTGTGTCCCTCTTGGCTCCCCAAATTTGGTCATCTGACCATCATGGGTTTTTTGTTTAGAGCCTATTGGATGTTTACCCTGATGAGGCGAATTTCACTGAGAACGCCTGTTAGTTTAACTCCTCAATGGTTAATGCTAGAACTTTGAAAATGCAGAAAAGCACTTCAGATCACAAGAGCACATTGTGCTTCTGTCCTGGTTCAAGTATCTCAAAGCTGAATCACTAGGTAGCAAAAGAGTTTCACACTCACAGAAAAGCAATTTAGCCAAATGGAAATAATTCCATGTTTCTTAGCTTCTGGGCACTAGGTTTCTTTGTGTATTTCAATGAAACTCTGAAGAAATGATTATCTCATGTGCCCCTACAGGCTCCCCAAGTTAGGTCATCCCACCATCAAGGGTGTTTTGTTTACAGTCTAATGGATGTTTACCCTGATTAGGCGAAAATGCCTGAAAACGCCTGTGAGTTTAATTCTTAAATGGTTAATGCTAGAACTTTAAAATGCAGAAAAACACTTTAGTTCACAAGAGCACACTGTGCTTCTGTCCTGGTTCAAGTATCTCAAAGCTGCATCACTAGGTAGGAAAAGAGTTTCAAACTAACATAAAAGCGATTTAGCCAACTGGAAATAACTCCATGTTTCTTAGCTTCTGGGTACTAGGTTTCTTTGTGTTTTTCCATGAAACTCTGAAAAAATTATTCTCTCTTGTGCCACTCATGGCTCCCCAAATTTGGACATCCACCATCTCGGGTTTTTTGTTTAGAGCCTATTGGATGTTTACCCTGATTAGACGAATTTCACTGAAAACACCTGTAGTTTAATTCCTCAATGGTTAAAGCTTGAACTTTGAAAATGCAGAAAAGCACTTCATATCACAAAAGCACATTGTGCTTCTGTCCTGGTTCAAGTATCTCAACGCTGAATCACTAGGTAGCATAAGAGTTTCAAACTCACAGAAAAAGCGATTTAGCCAACTGGAAATAATTCCATGTTTCGTAGCTTCTGGGTACTAGGTTTCTTTGTGTATTTCAATGAAACTCTGACAAAATGATTCTCTCTTGTGCCCCTCATGGCTCCCCAAATTTGGTCAATCCACCATCACGGGTTTTTTGTTTAGAGCCTATTGGATGTTTACCTGCTTTGGCGAATTTCACTGAAAATGCCTGTTAGTTTAGTTCCTCAATGGTTAATGCTAGAACTTTGAAAATGCAGAAAAGCACTTCAGATCACAAGAGCAAACTGTGCTTCTTTCCTGGTTCAAGTATCTCAAAGCTGAATCACTAGGTAACAAAAGAGTTTCAAACTCACAGAAAAGCGTTTTAGCGAACTGGAAATAATTCCATGTTTCTTAGCTTCTGGGCACTAGGTTTCTTTGTGTATTTCAATGAAACTCTGAAGAAATGATTCTCTCATGTGCCCCTCCAGGCTCCCCAAGTTTGGTCATCCCACCATCAAGGGTGTTTTGTTTACAGTCTATTGGATGTTTACCCTGATTAGGCGAAAATGCCTGAAAAAGCCTGTGAGTTTAATTCTTAAATGGTTAATGCTAGAACTTTAAAAACGCAGAACAACAGTTTAGTTCACAAGAGCACACTGTGCTTCTCTCCTGGTTCAAGTATCTCAAAGCTGAAGCTCTTGGTAGCAAAAGAGTTTCAAACTCAGAGAAAAGCGATTTAGCCAACTGGAAATAATTCCAAGTGTCTTAGCTTCTGGGTACTAGGTTTCTTTGTGTATTTCAATGAAACTCTGACAAAATGATTCTCTCTTGTGTCCCTCATGGCTCCCCAAATTAGGTCATCTCACCATCAAGGGTTTTTTGTTTAGAGCCTATTGGATGTTTACCCTGATAAGGCGAATTTCACTGAAAACGCCTGTTAGTTTAATTAAACAATGGTTAATGATAAAACTTTGAAAATGCAGAAAAGCACTTCAGATCACAAGAGCACACTGTGCTTCTGTCCTGGTTCAAGTATCACAAAGCTGAATCACTAGGTAACAAAAGAGTTTCAAACTCACAGAAAAGTGTTTTAGCGAACTGTAAATAATTCCATGTTTCTTAGCTTCTGGGCACTAGGTTTATTTGTGTATTTCAATGAAACTCTGAAGAAATGATTCTCTCTTGTGCCCATCAAGGCTCCCCAAGTTTGGTCATCCCACCATCAAGGGTGTTTTGTTTACAGTCTATTGGATGTTTACCCTGATTAGGCGAAAATGCCTGAAAACGCCTGTGAGTTTAATTCTTAAATGGTTAATGCTAGAACTTTAAAAACGCAGAACAACACTTTAGTTCACAAGAGCACACTGTGCTTCTCTCCTGGTTCAAGTATCTCAAAGCTGAATCACTAGGTAGCAAAAGAGTTTCAAACTCACAGGAATGCGTTTTTAGCTAACTGGAAATCATTCCATGTTTCTTAGCTTGTGGGTACTAGGTTTCTTTTTGTATTTCAATGAAACTCTGACAAAATGATTCTCTCTTGTGCCCCTCATGGCTCCCCAAATTTGGTCAATCCACCATCACGAGTTTTTTGTTTAGAGCCTATTGGATGTTTACCCTGATTAGGCGCGAATTTCACTGAAAACGCCTGTAGTTTAATTCCTCAATGGTTAATGCTAGAACTTTGAAAATGCAGAAAAGCATTTCAGATCAGAAGAGCGCACTGTGCTTTTGTCCTGGTTGAAGTATCTCAAAGATGAATCACTAGGTAGCAAAAGAGTTTCAAACTCACAGAAAAGAGATTTAGCCAAATGGAAATTATTCCATGTTTCTTAGCTTCTGGGTACTAGTTTTCTTTGTGTATTTCAATGAAGCTGTGACAAAATGATTCTCTCTTTTGCCCCTCATGGCTCCCCAAATTTGGTCAATCCACCATCACGGGTTTTTTGTTTAGAGCCTATTGGATATTTACCCTGATAAGGCGAATTTCACTGAAAACGCCTTTTAGTTTAATTAAACAATGGTTAATGCTAGAACTTTGAAAATGCAGAAAAGCACTTCAGATCACAAGAGCACACTGTGCTTCTTTCCTGGTTCAAGTATCTCAAAGCTGAATCACTAGGTAACGAAAGAGTTTCAAACTCACAGAAAAGTGTTTTAGCGAACTGGAAATAATTCCATGTTTCTTAGCTTCTGTGCAAGAGGTTTCTTTGTGTATTTCAATGAAACTCTGAAGAATTGATTCTCTCATGTGCCCCTCCAGGCTCCCCAAGTTTGGTCATCCCACCATCAAGGGTGTTTTGTTTACAGTCTATTGGATGTTTATCCTGATTAGGCGAAAATGCCTGAAAACGCCTGTGAGTTTAATTCTTAAATGGTTAATGCTAGAACTTTAAAAAGGCAGAAAAACAATTTAGTTCACAAGAGCACACTGTGCTTCTCTCCTGGTTCAAGTATCTCAAAGCTGAATCACTAGGTAGCAAAAGAGTTTCAAACTCACAGGAATGCGTTTTAGCTAACTGGAAATCATTCCATGTTTCTTAGCTTGTGGGTACTAGGTTTCTTTTTGTATTTCAATGAAACTCTGACAAAATGATTCTCTCTTGTGCCCCTCATGGCTCCCCAAATTTGGTCAATCCACCATCACGAGTTTTTTGTTTAGAGCCTATTGGATGTTTACCGTGATTAGGCGAATTTCACTGAAAACGCCTGTAGTTTAATTCCTCAATGGTTAATGCTAGAACTTTGAAAATGCAGAAAAGCATTTCAGATCAGAAGAGCGCACTGTGCTTTTGTCCTGGTTGAAGTATCTCAAAGCTGAATCACTAGGTAGCAAAAGAGTTTCAAACTCACAGGAAATAATTCCATGGAAATAATTAGCCAACTGGAAATAATTCCATGTTTCTTAGCTTGTGGGTACTAGGTTTCTTTTTGTATTTCCATGAAACTATGACAAAATGATTCTCTCTTGTGCCCCTCATGGCTCACCAAATTTGGTCAATCCACCATCACGGGTTTTTTGTTTAGAGCCTATTGGATGTTTACCCTGATTAGGCGAATTTCACTGAAAACGCCTGTTAGTTTAATTCCTCAATGGTTAATGGTAGAACTTTGAAAATGCAGAAAAGTACTTCAGATCACAAGAGCACACTGTGCTTCTTTCGTGGTTTAAGTATCTCAAAGCTGAATCACTAGGTAGCAAAAGAGTTTCAAACTCACTGAAAAGCGATTTAGCCAACTAGAAATAATTCCATTTTTCTTAGCTTGTGTGTATTAGGTTTCTTTGTGTATTTCAATGAAACTCTACAAAATTATTCTCTCTTGTGTCCCTCTTGGCTCCCCAAATTTGGTCATCTGACCATCACGGGTTTTTTGTTTAGAGCCTATTGGATGTTTACCCTGATGAGGCGAATTTCACTGAGAACGCCTGTTAGTTTAACTCCTCAATGGTTAATGCTAGAACTTTGAAAATGCAGAAAAGCACTTCAGATCACAAGAGCACATTGTGCTTCTGTCCTGGTTCAAGTATCTCAAAGCTGAATCACTAGGTACCAAAAGAGTTTCACACTCACAGAAAAGCAATTTAGCCAAATGGAAATAATTCCATGTTTCGTAGCTTCTGGGTACTAGGTTTCTTTGTGTATTTCAATGAAACTCTGACAAAATGATTCTCTCTTGTGCCCCTCATGGCTCACCAAATTTGGTCAATCCACCATCACGGGTTTTTTGTTTAGAGCCTATTGGATGTTTACCTGCTTTGGCGAATTTCACTGAAAATGCCTGTTAGTTTAGTTCCTCAATGGTTAATGCTAGAACTTTGAAAATGCAGAAAAGCACTTCAGATCACAAGAGCACACTGTGCTTCTTTCCTGGTTCAAGTATCTCAAAGCTGAATCACTAGGTAACAAAAGAGTTTCAAACTCACAGAAAAGCGTTTTAGCGAACTGGAAATAATTCCATGTTTCTTAGCATCTGGGCAAGAGGTTTCTTTGTGTATTTCAATGAAACTCTGAAAAAATGATTCTCTCATGTGCCCCTCCAGGCTCCCCAAGTTTGGTCATCCCACCATCAAGGGTGTTTTGTTTACAGTCTATTGGATGTTTACCCTGATTAGGCGAAAATGCCTGAAAACGCCTGTGAGTTTAATTCTTAAATGGTTAATGCTAGAACTTTAAAAACGCAGAAAAGCACTTTAGTTCACAAGAGCACACTGTGCTTCTCTCCTGGTTCAAGTATCTCAAAGCTGAATCACTAGGTAGCAAAAGAGTTTCAAACTCACAGGAATGCGTTTTAGCTAACTGGAAATCATTCCATGTTTCTTAGCTTGTGGGTACTAGGTTTCTTTTTGTATTTCAATGAAACTCTGACAAAATGATTCTCTCTTGTGCCCCTCATGGCTCCCCAAATTTGGTCAATCCACCATCACGAGTTTTTTGTTTAGAGCCTATTGGATGTTTACCCTGATTAGGCGAATTTCACTGAAAACGCCTGTAGTTTAATTCCTCAATGGTTAATGCTAGAACTTTGAAAATGCAGAAAAGCATTTCAGATCAGAAGAGCGCACTGTGCTTTTGTCCTGGTTGAAGTATCTCAAAGATGAATCACTAGGTAGCAAAAGAGTTTCAAACTCACAGAAAAGAGATTTAGCCAAATGGAAATAATTCCATGTTTCTTAGCTTCTGGGTACTAGTTTTCTTTGTGTATTTCAATGAAGCTCTGACAAAATGATTCTCTCTTTTGCCCCTCATGGCTCCCCAAATTTGGTCAATCCCACCATCACGGGTTTTTTGTTTAGAGCCTATTGGATATTTACCCTGATAAGGCGAAAATTTCACTGAAAAACGCCTTTTAGTTTAATTAAACAATGGTTAATGCTAGAACTTTGAAAAAAATGCAGAAAAAGCACTTCAGATCACAAGAGCACACTGTGCTTCTTTCCTGGTTCAAGTATCTCAAAGCTGAATCACTAGGTAACGAAAAGAGTTTCAAACTCACAGAAAAGTGTTTTAGCGAACTGGAAATAATTCCATGTTTCTTAGCATCTGGGCAAGAGGTTTCTTTGTGTATTTCAATGAAACTCTGAAAAAATGATTCTCTCATGTGCCCCTCCAGGGCTCCCCAAGTTTGGTCATCCCACCATCAAGGGTGTTTTGTTTACAGTCTATTGGATGTTTACCCTGATTAGGCAAAAATGCCTGAAAAACGCCTGTGAGTTTTAATTCTTAAATGGTTAATGCTAGAACTTTAAAAACGCAGAACAACACTTTAGTTCACAAGAGCACACTGTGCTTCTCTCCTGGTTCAAGTATCTCAAAGCTGAATCACTAGGTAGCAAAAGAGTTTCAAACTCACAGAAAAGCGTTTTAGCCAACTGGAAATATTCCATGTTTCTTAGCTTGTGGGTACTAGGTTTCTTTGTGTATTTCAATGAAACTCTGACAAAATGATTCTCTCTTGTGCCCCTCATGGCTCCCCAAATTTGGTCAATCCACCATCACGAGTTTTTTGTTTAGAGCCTATTGGATGTTTACCCTGATTAGGCGAATTTCACTGAAAACGCCTGTAGTTTAATTCCTCAATGGTTAATGCTAGAACTTTGAAAATGCAGAAAAGCATTCAGATCAGAAGAGCGCACTGTGCTTTTGTCCTGGTTGAAGTATCTCAAAGCTGAATCACTAGGTAGCAAAAGAGTTTCAAACTCACAGAAAAGCGATTTAGCCAACTGGAAATAATTCCAAGTTTCTTAGCTTCTGGGTACTAGGTTTCTTTGTGTATTTCAATGAAGCTCTGACAAAATGATTCTCTCTTTTGCCCCTCATGGCTCCCCAAATTTGGTCAATCCACCATCACGGGTTTTTTGTTTAGAGCCTATTGGATATTTACCCTGATTAAGGCGAATTTCACTGAAAACGCCTTTTAGTTTAATTCCTCAATGGTTAATGCTAGAACTTTGAAAATGCAGAAAAGCACTTCAGATCACAAGAGCACACTGTGCTTCTTTCCTGGTTCAAGTATCTCAAAGCTGAATCACTAGGTAACGAAAAGAGTTTCAAACTCAGAGAAAAGTGTTTTAGCGAACTGGAAATAATTCCATGTTTCTTAGCTTCTGTGCAAGAGGTTTCTTTGTGTATTTCAATGAAACTCTGAAAAATGATTCTCTCATGTGCCCCTCCAGGCTCCCCAAGTTTGGTCATCCCACCATCAAGGGTGTTTTGTTTACAGTCTATTGGATGTTTACCCTGATTAGGCGAAAATGCCTGAAAACGCCTGTGAGTTTAATTCTTAAATGGTTAATGCTAGAACTTTAAAAACGCAGAACAACACTTTAGTTCACAAGAGCACACTGTGCTTCTCTCCTGGTTCAAGTATCTCAAAGCTGAAGCTCTTGGTAGCAAAAGAGTTTCAAACTCACAGAAAAGCGATTTAGCCAACTGGAAATAATTCCAAGTTTCTTAGCTTCTGGGTACTAGGTTTCTTTGTGTATTTCAATGAAACTCTGACAAAATGATTCTCTCTTGTGTCCCTCATGGCTCCCCAAATTAGGTCATCTCACCATCAAGGGTTTTTTGTTTAGAGCCTATTGGATGTTTACCCTGATAAGGCGAATTTCACTGAAAACGCCTGTTAGTTTAATTAAACAATGGTTAATGATAGAACTTTGAAAATGCAGAAAAGCACTTCAGATCACAAGAGCACACTGTGCTTCTTGTCCTGGTTCAAGTATCTCAAAGCTGAATCACTAGGTAACAAAAGAGTTTCAAACTCACAGAAAAGCGTTTTAGCGAACTGGAAATAATTCCATGTTTCTTAGCTTCTGGGCAAGAGGTTTCTTTGTGTATTTCAATGAAACTCTGAAGAATGATTCTCTCTTGTGCCCCTCATGGCTCCCCAAGTTTGGTCATCCCACCATCAAGGGTGTTTTGTTTACAGTCTATTGGATGTTTACCCTGATTAGGCGAAAATGCTTGAAAACGCCTGTGAGTTTAATTCTTAAATGGTTAATGCTAGAACTTTAAAAATGCAGAAAAACACTTTAGTTCACAAGAGCACACTGTGCTTCTCTCCTGGTTCAAGTATCTCAAAGCTGAATCACTAGGTAGCAAAAGAGTTTCAAACTCACAGAAAAGCGTTTTAGCGAACTGGAAATAATTCCATGTTTCTTAGCTTGTGGGTACTAGGTTTCTTTTTGTATTTCAATGAAACTCTGACAAAATGATTCTCTCTTGTGCCCCTCATGGCTCCCCAAATTTGGTCAATCCACCATCACGGGTTTTTTTTTAGAGCCTATTGGATGTTTACCCTGATTAGGCGAATTTCACTGAAAACGCCTGTAGTTTAATTCCTCAATGGTTAATGCTAGAACTTTGAAAATGCAGAAAACATTTCAGTTCAGAAGAGCACACTGTGCTTCTTGTCCTGGTTCAAGTATCTCAAAGCTGAATCACTAGGTAGCAAAAGAGTTTCAAACTCACAGAAAAGCGATTTAGCCAAATGGAAATAATTCCATGTTTCTTAGCTTCTGGGTACTAGGTTTCTTTGTGTATTTCAATGAAACTCTGACAAAAATGATTCTCTCTTGTGCCCCTCATGGCTCCCCAAATTTGGTCAATCCACCATCACGGGTTTTTTGTTTAGAGCCTATTGGATATTTACCCTGATTAGGCGAATTTCACTGAAAACGCCTGTTAGTTTAATTCCTCAATGGTTAATGCTAGAACTTTGAAAAATGCAGAAAAGCACTTCAGATCACAAGAGCACACTGTGCTTCTGTCCCTGGTTCAAGTATCTCAAAGCTGAATCACTAGGTAACAAAAGAGTTTCAAACTCACAGAAAAGCGATTTAGCGAACTGGAAATAATTCCATGTTTCTTAGCTTCTGGGCAAGAGGTTTCTTTGTGTATTTCAATGAAACTCTGAAAAATGATTCTCTCATGTGCCCCTCAGGCTCCCCAAGTTTGGTCATCCACCATCAAGGGTGTTTTGTTTACAGTCTATTGGATGTTTACCCTGATTAGGCGAAAATGTCACTGAAAACGCCTGTGAGTTTAATTCTTAAATGGTTAATGCTAGAACTTTAAAAATGCAGAAAAACACTTTAGTTCACAAGAGCACACTGTGCTTCTCTCCTGGTTCAAGTATCTCAAAGCTGAATCACTAGGTAGCAAAAGAGTTTCAAACTCACAGAAAAGCGATTTAGCCAACTGGAAATAATTCCATGTTTCTTAGCTTCTGGGTACTAGGTTTCTTTGTGTATTTCAATGAAACTCTGACAAAATGATTCTCTCTTGTGCCCCTCATGGCTCCCCAAATTTGGTCAATCCACCATCACGGTTTTTGTTTAGAGCCTATTGGATGTTTACCCTGATTAGGCGAATTTCACTGAAAACGCCTGTTAGTTTAATCCTCAATGGTTAATGCTAGAGAACTTTGAAAATGCAGAAAAGCACTTCAGATCACAAGAGCACACTGTGCTTCTTTCCTGGTTCAAGTATCTCAAAGCTGAATCACTAGGTAGAAAAAGAGTTTCAAACTCACAGAAAAAGCGTTTTAGCCAACTGGAAATAATTCCATGTTTCTTAGCTTCTGGGTACTAGGTTTCTTTGTGTATTTCAATGAAACTCTGAAAAAATGATTCTCTCATGTGTGCCCCTCAAGGCTCGCCAAATTTGGTCATCCACCATCACGGGTTTTTGTGTTAGAGTCCTATTGGATGTTTACCCTGATTAGGCGAAAATGCCTGAAAACGCCTGTGAGTTTAATTCCTTAAATGGTTAATGCTAGAACTTTAAAAATGCAGAAAAACACTTTAGTTCACAAGAGCACACTGTGCTTCTGTCCTGGTTCAAGTATCTCAAAGCTGAATCACTAGGTAGCAAAAGAGTTTCAAACTCACAGAAAAGCGATTTAGCCAACTGGAAAATAATTCCATGTTTCTTAGCTTCTGGGTACTAGGTTTCTTTGTGTATTTCAATGAAACTCTGACAAAATGATTCTCTCTTGTGCCCTCATGGCTCCCCAAATTTGGTCATCCACCATCAAGGGTTTTTTGTTTAGAGCCTATTGGATGTTTACCCTGATTAGGCGAATTTCACTGAAAACGCCTGTTAGTTTAATTCCTCAATGGTTAATGCTAGAACTTTGAAAATGCAGAAAAGCACTTCAGATCACAAGAGCACACTGTGCTTCTGTCCTGGTTCAAGTATCTCAAAGCTGAATCACTAGGTAGCAAAAGAGTTTCAAACTCACAGAAAAGCGATTTAGCCAACTGGAAATAAATTCCATGTTTCTTAGCTTCTGGGTACTAGGTTTCTTTGTGTATTTCAATGAAACTCTGACAAAATGATTCTCTCTTGTGTCCCTCATGGCTCCCCAAATTTGGTCATCTCACCATCAAGGGTTTTTTGTTTAGAGCCTATTGGATGTTTACCCTGATTAGGCGAATTTCACTGAAAACGCCTGTTAGTTTAATTCCTCAATGGTTAATGCTAGAACTTTGAAAATGCAGAAAAGCACTTCAGATCACAAGAGCACACACTGTGCTTCTGTCCTGGTTCAAGTATCTCAAAGCTGAATCACTAGGTAGCAAAAGAGTTTCAAACTCACAGAAAAGCGATTTAGCCAACTGGAAATAATTCCATGTTTCTTAGCTTCTGGGTACTAGGTTTCTTTGTGTATTTCAATGAAACTCTGACAAAAATGATTCTCTCTTTTGCCCCTCATGGCTCCCCAAATTTTGGTCATCCCACCATCACGGGTTTTTTGTTTAGAGTCCTATTGGATGTTTACCCTGATTAGGCGAATTTCACTGAAAACGCCTGTGAGTTTAATTCTTCAATGGTTAAAGCTAGAACTTTGAAAATGCAGAAAAGCACTTCATTTCACAAGAGCACACTGTGCTTCTCTGTCCTGGTTCAAGTATCTCAAAGCTGAATCACTAGGTAGCAAAAGAGTTTCAAACTCACAGAAAAGCGATTTAGCCAACTGGAAATAATTCCATGTTTCTTAGCTTGTGGGTACTAGGTTTCTTTGTGTATTTCAATGAAACTCTGAAAAAATGATTCTCTCTTGTGCCCTCATGGCTCCCTAAATTTGGTCATCTCACCATCACGGGTTTTTTGTTTAGAGCCTATTGGATGTTTACCCTGATTAGGCGAATTTCACTGAAAACGCCTGTTAGTTTAATTCCTCAATGGTTAATGCTAGAACTTTGAAAATGCAGAAAAGCACTTCAGATCACAAGAGCACACTGTGCTTCTGTCCTGGTTCAAGTATCTCAAAGCTGAATCACTAGGTAGGAAAAGAGTTTCAAACTCACAGAAAAGCGATTTAGCCAACTGGAAATAATTCCATGTTTCTTAGCTTCTGGGTACTAGGTTTCTTTGTGTATTTCAATGAAACTCTGACAAAATGATTCTCTCTTGTGCCCCTCATGGCTCCCCAAATTTGGTCAATCCACCATCACGGGTTTTTTGTTTAGAGCCTATTGGATGTTTACCCTGATTAGGCGAATTTCACTGAAAACGCCTGTTAGTTTAATTCCTCAATGGTTAATGCTAGAACTTTGAAAATGCAGAAAAGCACTTCAGATCACAAGAGCACACTGTGCTTCTTCCTGGTTCAAGTATCTCAAAGCTGAATCACTAGGTAGCAAAAGAGTTTCAAACTCACAGAAAAGCGTTTTAGCGAACTGGAAATAATTCCATGTTTCTTAGCTTCTGGGCACTAGGTTTCTTTGTGTATTTCAATGAAACTCTGAAAAAATGATTCTCTCATGTGCCCCTCAAGGCTCCCCAAATTTGGTCATCCCACCATCAAGGGTGTTTTTTGTTTACAGTCTATTGGATGTTTACCCTGATTAGGCGAAAATGCCTGAAAACGCCTGTGAGTTTAATTCTTAAATGGTTAATGCTAGAACTTTAAAAACGCAGAAAAACACTTTAGTTCACAAGAGCACACTGTGCTTCTCTCCTGGTTCAAGTATCTCAAAGCTGAATCTCTAGGTAGCAAAAGAGTTTCAAACTCACAGAAAAGCGATTTAGCCAACTGGAAATAATTCCAAGTTTCTTAGCTTCTGGGTACTAGGTTTCTTTGTGTATTTCAATGAAACTCTGACAAAATGATTCTCTCTTGTGTCCCTCATGGCTCCCCAAATTTTGGTCATCCACACCATCAAGGGTTTTTTGTTTAGAGCCTATTGGATGTTTACCCTGATTAGGCGAATTTCACTGAAAACGCCTGTGAGTTTAATTAAAATGGTTAATGCTAGAACTTTGAAAATGCAGAAAAGCACTTCAGATCACAAGAGCACACTGTGCTTCTTTCCTGGTTCAAGTATCTCAAAGCTGAATCACTAGGTAGCAAAAGAGTTTCAAACTCACAGAAAAGCGATTTAGCCAACTGGAAATAATTCCAAGTTTCTTAGCTTCTGGGTACTAGGTTTCTTTGTGTATTTCAATGAAACTCTGACAAAATGATTCTCTCTTGTGCCCCTCATGGCTCCCCAAATTTGGTCATCCCACCATCAAGGGTTTTTTGTTTAGAGCCTATTGGATGTTTACCCTGATTAGGCGAATTTCACTGAAAACGCCTGTTAGTTTAATTCCTCAATGGTTAATGCTAGAACTTTGAAAATGCAGAAAAGCACTTCAGATCACAAGAGCACACTGTGCTTCTCTCCTGGTTCAAGTATCTCAAAGCTGAATCACTAGGTAGCAAAAGAGTTTCAAACTCACAGAAAAGCGTTTTAGCGAACTGGAAATAATTCCATGTTTCTTAGCTTCTGGGCACTAGGTTTCTTTGTGTATTTCAATGAAACTTTGAAAAAATGATTCTCTCATGTGCCCCTCAAGGCTCGCCAAGTTTGGTCATCCCACCATCATGGGTGTTTTGTTTACAGTCTATTGGATGTTTACCCTGATTAGGCGAAAATGCCTGAAAACGCCTGTGAGTTTAATTCTTAAATGGTTAATGCTAGAACTTTAAAAACGCAGAACAACACTTTAGTTCACAAGAGCACACTGTGCTTCTCTCCTGGTTCAAGTATCTCAAAGCTGAATCACTAGGTAGCAAAAGAGTTTCAAACTCACTGAAAAGCGATTTAGCCAACTGGAAATAATTCCAAGTTTCTTAGCTTCTGGGTACTAGGTTTCTTTGTGTATTTCAATGAAACTCTGACAAAATGATTCTCTCTTGTGTCCCTCATGGCTCCCCAAATTTGGTCATCTCACCATCAAGGGTTTTTTTTTTTAGAGCCTATTGGATGTTTACCCTGATAAGGCGAATTTCACTGAAAACGCCTGTTAGTTTAATTAAACAATGGTTAATGATAGAACTTTGAAAATGCAGAAAAGCACTTCAGATCACAAGAGCACACTGTGCTTCTGTCCTGGTTCAAGTATCTCAAAGCTGAATCACTAGGTAACAAAAGAGTTTCAAACTCACAGAAAAGTGTTTTAGCGAACTGGAAATAATTCCATGTTTCTTAGCTTCTGGGCACTAGGTTTCTTTGTGTATTTCAATGAAACTCTGAAAAAATCATTCTCTCATGTGCTCCTCCAGGCTCCCCACGTTTGGTCATCCACCATCAAGGGTGTTTTGTTTACAGTCTATTGGATGTTTACCCTGATTAGACGAAAATGCCTGAAAACGCCTGTGAGTTTAATTTTTAAATGGTTAATGCTAGAACTTTAAAAATGCAGAACAACACTTTATTTCACAAGAGCACACTGTGCTTCTCTCCTGGTTCAAGTATCTCAAACCTGAATCACTAGGTAGCAAAAGAGTTTCAAACTCACAGAAAAGCGTTTTAGCCAACTGGAAATAATTCTATGTTTCTTAGCTTGTGGGTATTAGGTTTCTTTGTGCATTTCAATAAAACTCTGACAAAATGATTCTCTCTTGTGCGCCCTCATGGCTCCCCAAATTTGGTCAATCCACCATCACGGGTTTTTGTTTAGAGCCTATTGGATGTTTACCCTGATAGGCGAATTTCACTGAAAACGCCTGTAGTTTAATTCCTCAATGGTTAATGCTAGAACTTTGAAAATGCAGAAACCACTTCAGATCACAAGAACACACTGTGCTCCTGTCCTGGTTCAAGTATCTCAAAGCTGAATCACTAGGTAGCAAAAGAGTTTCAAACTCACAGAAAAGCGATTTAGCCAACTGGAAATAATTCCATGTTTCTTAGCTTCTGGGTACTAGGTTTCTTTGTGTATTTCAATGAAACTCTGACAAAGTGATTCTCTCTTTTGTCCCTCATGGCTCCCCAAATTTGGTCATCTCACCATCACGGGTTTTCTGTATAGAGCCTATTGGATGTTTACCCTGATTAGGCGAATTTCACTGAAAACGCCTGTTAGTTTAATTCCTCAATGGTTAATGCTAGAACTTTGAAAATGCAGAAAAGCACTTCCGATCACAAGAGCACACTGTCCTTCTGTCCTGGTTCAAGTATCTCAAAGCTGAATCACTAGGTAGCAAAAGAGTTTCAAACTCACAGAAAAGCGTTTTAGCGAACTGGAAATTATTCCATGTTTCTTAGCTTCTGGGCACTAGGTTTCTTTGTGTATTTCAATGAAACTCTGAAAAAATGATTCTGTCATGTGCCCCTCAAGGCTCCCCAAGTTTGGTCATCCCACCATCAAGGGTGTTTTTTTTACAGTCTATTGGATTTTTACCCTGATTAGGCGAAAATGCCTGAAAACGCCTGTGATTTTAATTCTTAAATGGTTAATGCTAGATCTTTAAAAACGCAGAACAACACTTTAGTTCACAAGAGCACACTGTGCTTCTCTCCTGGTTCAAGTATCTCAAAGCTGAAGCTCTCGGTAGCAAAAGAGTTTTCAAACTCACAGAAAAGCGATTTAGCCAACTGGAAATAATTCCAAGTTTCTTAGCTTCTGGGTACTAGGTTTCTTTGTGTATTTCAATGAATCTCTGACAAAATGATTCTCTCTTGTGTCCCTCATGGCTCCCCAAATTAGGTCATCTCACCATCAAGGGTTTTTTGTTTAGAGCCTATTGGATGTTTACCCTGATTAGGCGAATTTCACTGAAAACGCCTGTTAGTTTAATTCCTCAATGGTTAATGCTACAACTTTGAAAATGCAGAAAAGCACTTCAGATCACAAGAGCACACTGTGCTTCTGTCCTGGTTCAAGTATCTCAAAGCTGAATCACTAGGTAGCATAAGAGTTTCAAACTCACAGAAAAGCGATTTAGCCAACTGGAAATAATTCCAGGTTTCTTTGCTTCTGGGTACTAGGTTTCTTTGTGTATTTCAATGAAACTCTGACAAAATGATTCTCTCTTTTGCCCCTTATGGCTCCCCAAATTTGGTCATCCCACCATCACGGGTTTTTTTGTTTAGAGCCTATTGGATGTTTACCCCGATTAGGCGAATTTCACTGAAAACGCCTGTAGTTTAATACCTCAATGGTTAAAGCTAGAACTTTGAAAATGCAGAAAAGCACTTCATTTCACAAGAGCACACTGTGCTTCTTTCCTGGTTCAAGTATCTCAAAGCTGAATCACTAGGTAGCAAAAGAGTTTCAAACTCACAGAAAAGCGATTTAGCCAACTGGAAATATTTCCATGTTTCTTAGCTTGTGTGTACTAGGTTTCTTTGTGTATTTCAATGAAACTATGAAAAAATGATTCTCTGTTGTGTCCCTCATGGCTCCCTAAATTTAGTCATCTCACCATCACGGGTTTTTTGTTTAGAGCCTATTGGATGTTTACCCTGATTAGGCGAATTTCACTGAAAACGCCTGTTAGTTTAATTAAACAATGGTTAATGATAGAACTTTGAAAATGCAGAAAAGCACTTCAGATCACAAGAGCACACTGTGCTTCTTTCCTGGTTCAAGTATCTCAAAGCTGAATCACTAGGTAACAAAAGAGTTTCAAACTCACAGAAAAGCGTTTTAGCGAACTGGAAATAATTCCATGTTTCTTAGCATCTGGGCAAGAGGTTTCTTTGTGTATTTCAATGAAACTCTGAAAAAATGATTCTCTCATGTGCCCCTCCAGGCTCCCCAAGTTTGGTCATCCCACCATCAAGGGTGTTTTGTTTACAGTCTATTGGATGTTTACCCTGATTAGGCGAAAATGCCTGAAAACGCCTGTGAGTTTAATTCTTAAATGGTTAATGCTAGAACTTTAAAAAACGCAGAAAAAACACTTTAGTTCACAAGAGCACACTGTGCTTCTCTCCTGGTTCAAGTATCTCAAAGCTGAATCACAAGGTAGCAAAAGAGTTTCAAACTCACAGAAAAGCGTTTTAGCGAACTGGAAATAATTCCATGTTTCTGAGCTTCTGGGCACTAGGTTTCTTTGTGTATTTCAATGAAACTTTGAAAAAATGATTCTCTCATGTGCCCCTCAAGGCTCGCCAAATTTGGTCATCCCACCATCATGGGTGTTTTGTTTACAGTCTATTGGATGTTTACCCTGATTAAGCGAAAATGCCTGAAAACGCCTGTGAGTTTAATTCTTAAATGGTTAATGCTAGAACTTTAAAAACGCAGAACAAAAAGCACTTTAGTTCACAAGAGCACACTGTGCTTCTCTCCTGGTTCAAGTATCTCAAAGCTGAAGCTCTTGGTAGCAAAAGAGTTTCAAACTCACTGAAAAGCGATTTAGCCAACTGGAAATAATTCCAAGTTTCTTAGCTTCTGGGTACTAGGTTTCTTTGTGTATTTCAATGAAACTCTGACAAAATGATTCTCTCTTGTGTCCCTCATGGCTCCCCAAATTAGGTCATCTCACCATCAAGGGTTTTTTTTTTGTTTAGAGCCTATTGGATGTTTACCCTGATAAGGCGAATTTCACTGAAAACGCCTGTTAGTTTAATTAAACAATGGTTAATGATAGAACTTTGAAAATGCAGAAAAGCACTTCAGATCACAAGAGCACACTGTGCTTCTGTCCTGGTTCAAGTATCTCAAAGCTGAATCACTAGGTAGGACAAAGAGTTTCAAACTCACAGAAAAGCGTTTTAGCGAACTGGAAATAATTCCATGTTTCTTAGCTTCTGGGCACTAGGTTTCTTTGTGTATTTCAATGAAACTCTGAAAAAATGATTCTCTCTTGTGCCCCTCATGGCTCCCCAAATTTGGTCATCCACCATCAAGGGTTTTTTTTGTTTACAGTCTATTGGATGTTTACCCTGATTAGGCGAAAATGCACTGAAAACGCCTGTGAGTTTAATTCCTCAATGGTTAATGCTAGAACTTTGAAAATGCAGAAAAACACTTTAGATCACAAGAGCACACTGTGCTTCTCTCCTGGTTCAAGTATCTCAAAGCTGAATCACTAGGTAGCAAAAGAGTTTCAAACTCACAGAAAAGCGATTTAGCCAACTGGAAATAATTCCATGTTTCTTAGCTTCTGGGTACTAGGTTTCTTTGTGTATTTCAATGAAACTCTGACAAAATGATTCTCTCTTGTGCCCCTCATGGCTCCCCAAATTTGGTCAATCCACCATCACGGGTTTTTTTTGTTTAGAGCCTATTGGATGTTTACCCTGATAAGGCGAATTTCACTGAAAACGCCTGTTAGTTTAATTCCTCAATGGTTAATGGTAGAACTTTGAAAATGCAGAAAAGCACTTCAGATCACAAGAGCACACTGTGCTTCTGTCCTGGTTCAAGTATCTCAAAGCTGAATCACTAGGTAGAAAAAAGTTTCAAACTCACAGAAAAGCGTTTTAGAGAACTGGAAATAATTCCATGTTTCTTAGCTTCTGGGCACTAGGTTTCTTTGTGTATTTCAATGAAACTCTGAAAAAATGATTCTCTCTCATGTGCCCCTCCAGGCTCCCAAGTTTGGTCATCCCACCATCATGGGTGTTTTGTTTACAGTCTATTGGATGTTTACCTTGATTAGGCGAAAATGCCTGAAAACGCCTGTGAGTTTAATTCTTTAAATGGTTAATGCTAGAACTTTAAAAATGCAAAACAACACTTTAGTTTCACAAGAGCACACTGTGCTTCTCTCCTGGTTCAAGTATCTCAAAGCTGAATCACTAGGTAGCAAAAGAGTTTCAAACTCACAGAAAAGCGATTTAGCCAACTGGAAATAATTCCATGTTTCTTAGCTTCTGGGTACTAGGTTTCTTTGTGTATTTCAATGAAACTCTGACAAAATGATTCTCTCTTGTGTGCCCTCATGGCTCCCCAAATTTGGTCATCTCACCATCACGGGTTTTTTGTTTAGAGCCTATTGGATGTTTACCCTGATTAGGCGAATTTCACTGAAAACGCCTGTTAGTTTAATTCCTCAATGGTTAATGCTAGAACTTTGAAAATGCAGAAAAGCACTTCAGATCACAAGAGCACACTGTGCTTCTGTCCTGGTTCAAGTATCTCAAAGCTGAATCACTAGGTAGCAAAAGAGTTTCAAACTCACAGAAAAGCGATTTAGCCAACTGGAAATAATTCCATGTTTCTTAGCTTCTGGGTACTAGGTTTCTTTGTGTATTTCAATGAAACTCTGACAAAATGATTCTCTCTCTTTTGTCCCTCATGGCTCCCCAAATTTGGTCATCTCACCATCACGGGTTTTTTGTATAGAGCCTATTGGATGTTTACCCTGATTAGGCGAATTTCACTGAAAACGCCTGTTAGTTTAATTCCTCAATGGTTAATGCTAGAACTTTGAAAATGCAGAAAAGCACTTCAGATCACAAGAGCACACTGTGCTTCTGTCCTGGTTCAAGTATCTCAAAGCTGAATCACTAGGTAGCAAAAGAGTTTCAAACTCACAGAAAAGCGTTTTAGCGAACTGGAAATAATTCCATGTTTCTTAGCTCTGGGCACTAGGTTTCTTTGTGTATTTCAATGAAACTCTGAAAAAATGATTCTCTCATGTGCCCCTCCAGGCTCCCCAAGTTTGGTCATCCCACCATCAAGGGTGTTTTGTTTACAGTCTATTGGATGTTTACCCTGATTAGGCGAAAATGCCTGAAAACGCCTGTGAGTTTAATTCTTAAATGGTTAATGCTAGAACTTTAAAAAACGCAGAACAACACTTTAGTTCACAAGAGCACACTGTGCTTCTCTCCTGGTTCAAGTATCTCAAAGCTGAAGCTCTCGGTAGCAAAAGAGTTTCAAACTCACAGAAAAGCGATTTAGCCAACTGGAAATAATTCCAAGTTTCTTAGCTTCTGGGTACTAGGTTTCTTTGTGTATTTCAATGAAACTCTGACAAAATGATTCTCTCTTGTGTCCCTCATGGCTCCCCAAATTAGGTCATCTCACCATCAAGGGTTTTTTGTTTAGAGCCTATTGGATGTTTACCCTGATTAGGCGAATTTCACTGAAAACGCCTGTTAGTTTAATTCCTCAATGGTTAATGCTACAACTTTGAAAATGCAGAAAAGCACTTCAGATCACAAGAGCACACTGTGCTTCTGTCCTGGTTCAAGTATCTCAAAGCTGAATCACTAGGTAGCATAAGAGTTTCAAACTCACAGAAAAGCGATTTAGCCAACTGGAAATAATTCCAGGTTTCTTTGCTTCTGGGTACTAGGTTTCTTTGTGTATTTCAATGAAACTCTGACAAAATGATTCTCTCTTTTGCCCCTTATGGCTCCCCAAATTTGGTCATCCCACCATCACGGGTTTTTTGTTTAGAGCCTATTGGATGTTTACCCCGATTAGGCGAATTTCACTGAAAACGCCTGTAGTTTAATACCTCAATGGTTAAAGCTAGAACTTTGAAAATGCAGAAAAGCACTTCATTTCACAAGAGCACACTGTGCTTCTTTCCTGGTTCAAGTATCTCAAAGCTGAATCACTAGGTAGCAAAAGAGTTTCAAACTCACAGAAAAGCGATTTAGCCAACTGGAAATATTTCCATGTTTCTTAGCTTCTGTGTACTAGGTTTCTTTGTGTATTTCAATGAAACTATGAAAAAATGATTCTCTGTTGTGTCCCTCATGGCTCCCTAAATTTAGTCATCTCACCATCACGGGTTTTTTGTTTAGAGCCTATTGGATGTTTACCCTGATTAGGCGAATTTCACTGAAAACGCCTGTTAGTTTAATTAAACAATGGTTAATGATAGAACTTTGAAAATGCAGAAAAGCACTTCAGATCACAAGAGCACACTGTGCTTCTTTCCTGGTTCAAGTATCTCAAAGCTGAATCACTAGGTAACAAAAGAGTTTCAAACTCACAGAAAAGCGTTTTAGCGAACTGGAAATAATTCCATGTTTCTTAGCATCTGGGCAAGAGGTTTCTTTGTGTATTTCAATGAAACTCTGAAAAAATGATTCTCTCTCATGTGCCCCTCCAGGCTCCCCAAGTTTGGTCATCCCACCATCAAGGGTGTTTTGTTTACAGTCTATTGGATGTTTACCCTGATTAGGCGAAAATGCCTGAAAACGCCTGTGAGTTTAATTCTTAAATGGTTAATGCTAGAACTTTAAAAACGCAGAAAAACACTTTAGTTCACAAGAGCACACTGTGCTTCTCTCCTGGTTCAAGTATCTCAAAGCTGAATCACAAGGTAGCAAAAGAGTTTCAAACTCACAGAAAAGCGTTTTAGCGAACTGGAAATAATTCCATGTTTCTGAGCTTCTGGGTACACTAGGTTTCTTTGTGTATTTCAATGAAACTCTGAAAAAATGATTCTCTCATGTGCCCCTCAAGGCTCGCCAAATTTGGTCATCCCACCATCATGGGTGTTTTGTTTACAGTCTATTGGATGTTTACCCTGATTAGGCGAAAATGCACTGAAAACGCCTGTGAGTTTAATTCTTAAATGGTTAATGCTAGAACTTTAAAAATGCAGAACAACACTTTTAGTTCACAAGAGCACACTGTGCTTCTCTCCTGGTTCAAGTATCTCAAAGCTGAATCACTAGGTAGCAAAAGAGTTTCAAACTCACAGAAAAGCGATTTAGCCAACTGGAAATAATTCCAAGTTTCTTAGCTTCTGGGTACTAGGTTTCTTTGTGTATTTCAATGAAACTCTGACAAAATGATTCTCTCTTGTGCCCTCATGGCTCCCCAAATTAGGTCATCCACCATCAAGGGTGTTTTGTTTAGAGCCTATTGGATGTTTACCCTGATTAGCGAAAAATTTCACTGAAAACGCCTGTTAGTTTAATTTTTAAATGGTTAATGATAGAACTTTAAAAATGCAGAAAAAGCACTTCAGATCACAAGAGCACACTGTGCTTCTGTCCTGGTTCAAGTATCTCAAAGCTGAATCACTAGGTAGCAAAAGAGTTTCAAACTCACAGAAAAGCGATTTTAGCCAACTGGAAATAATTCCATGTTTCTTAGCTTGTGGGTACTAGGTTTCTTTGTGTATTTCAATGAAACTCTGACAAAATGATTCTCTCTTGTGCCCCTCATGGCTCCCCAAATTTGGTCAATCCACCATCACGGGTTTTTTGTTTAGAGCCTATTGGATGTTTACCCTGATTAGGCGAATTTCACTGAAAAAATGCCTGTTAGTTTAATTCCTCAATGGTTAATGCTAGAACTTTGAAAATGCAGAAAACCACTTCAGATCACAAGAGCACACTGTGCTTCTGTCCTGGTTCAAGTATCTCAAAGCTGAATCACTAGGTAGCAAAAGAGTTTCAAACTCACAGAAAAGCGATTTAGCCAACTGGAAATAATTCCATGTTTCTTAGCTTCTGGGTACTAGGTTTCTTTGTGTATTTCAATGAAACTCTGACAAAATGATTCTCTCTTTGTCCCTCATGGCTCCCCAAATTTGGTCATCTCACCATCACGGGTTTTTTGTTTAGAGCCTATTGGATGTTTACCCTGATTAGGCGAATTTCACTGAAAACGCCTGTTAGTTTAATTCCTCAATGGTTAATGCTAGAACTTTGAAAATGCAGAAAAGCACTTCCGATCACAAGAGCACACTGTCTTCTGTCCTGGTTCAAGTATCTCAAAGCTGAATCACTAGGTAGCAAAAGAGTTTCAAACTCACAGAAAAGCGTTTTAGCGAACTGGAAATTATTCCATGTTTCTTAGCTTCTGGGCACTAGGTTTCTTTGTGTATTTCAATGAAACTCTGAAAAAATGATTCTGTCATGTGCCCCTCAAGGCTCCCCAAGTTTGGTCATCCCACCATCAAGGGTGTTTTTTTTACAGTCTATTGGATTTTTACCCTGATTAGGCGAAAATGCCTGAAAACGCCTGTGAGTTTAATTCTTAAATGGTTAATGCTAGAACTTTAAAAACGCAAAACAACACTTTAGTTCACAAGAGCACACTGTGCTTCTCTCCTGGTTCAAGTATCTCAAAGCTGAAGCTCTCGGTAGCAAAAGAGTTTCAAACTCACAGAAAAGCGATTTAGCCAACTGGAAATAATTCCAAGTTTCTTAGCTTCTGGGTACTAGGTTTCTTTGTGTATTTCAATGAATCTCTGACAAAATGATTCTCTCTTGTGTCCCTCATGGCTCCCCAAATTAGGTCATCTCACCATCAAGGGTTTTTTGTTTAGAGCCTATTGGATGTTTACCCTGATTAGGCGAATTTCACTGAAAACGCCTTTTAGTTTAATTCCTCAATGGTTAATGCTACAACTTTGAAAATGCAGAAAAGCACTTCAGATCACAAGAGCACACTGTGCTTCTGTCCTGGTTCAAGTATCTCAAAGCTGAATCACTAGGTAGCATAAGAGTTTCAAACTCACAGAAAAGCGATTTAGCCAACTGGAAATAATTCCAGGTTTCTTTGCTTCTGGGTACTAGGTTTCTTTGTGTATTTCAATGAAACTCTGACAAAATGATTCTCTCTTTTGCCCTCATGGCTCCCCAAATTTGGTCATCCCACCATCACGGGTTTTTTGTTTAGAGCCTATTGGATGTTTACCCTGATTAGGCGAATTTCACTGAAAACGCCTGTAGTTTTAATTCCTCAATGGTTAAAGCTAGAACTTTGAAAATGCAGAAAAGCACTTCATTTCACAAGAGCACACTGTGCTTCTTTCCTGGTTCAAGTATCTCAAAGCTGAATCACTAGGTAGCAAAAGAGTTTCAAACTCACAGAAAAGCGATTTAGCCAACTGGAAATAATTCCATGTTTCTTAGCTTCTGTGTACTAGGTTTCTTTGTGTATTTCAATGAAACTCTGAAAAAATGATTCTCTGTTGTGTCCCTCATGGCTCCCCAAATTTAGTCATCTCACCATCACGGGTTTTTTTGTTTAGAGCCTATTGGATGTTTACCCTGATTAGGCGAATTTCACTGAAAACGCCTGTTAGTTTAATTAAACAATGGTTAATGATAGAACTTTGAAATGCAGAAAAACACTTCAGATCACAAGAGCACACTGTGCTTCTTTCCTGGTTCAAGTATCTCAAAGCTGAATCACTAGGTAACAAAAGAGTTTCAAACTCACAGAAAAGCGTTTTTAGCGAACTGGAAATAATTCCATGTTTCTTAGCTTCTGGGCACTAAGGTTTCTTTGTGTATTTCAATGAAACTCTGAAAAAATGATTCTCTCTTGTGCCCCTCATGGCTCCCCAAGTTTGGTCATCTCACCATCAAGGGTGTTTTTGTTTAGAGTCTATTGGATGTTTACCCTGATTAGGCGAAAATGCACTGAAAACGCCTGTTAGTTTAATTCTTAAATGGTTAATGCTAGAACTTTGAAAATGCAGAAAAACACTTCAGATCACAAGAGCACACTGTGCTTCTGTCCTGGTTCAAGTATCTCAAAGCTGAATCACTAGGTAGCAAAAGAGTTTCAAACTCACAGAAAAGCGTTTTAGCGAACTGGAAATAATTCCATGTTTCTGAGCTTCTGGGCACTAGGTTTCTTTGTGTATTTCAATGAAACTCTGAAAAAATGATTCTCTCTTGTGCCCCTCAAGGCTCCCCAAGTTTGGTCATCCCACCATCATGGGTGTTTTGTTTACAGTCTATTGGATGTTTACCCTGATTAGGCGAAAATGCCTGAAAACGCCTGTGAGTTTAATTCTTAAATGGTTAATGCTAGAACTTTAAAAAAAACAGAAAAACACTTTAGTTCACAAGAGCACACTGTGCTTCTCTCCTGGTTCAAGTATCTCAAAGCTGAATCACTAGGTAGCAAAAGAGTTTCAAACTCACAGAAAAGCGATTTAGCCAACTGGAAATAATTCCAAGTTTCTTAGCTTCTGGGTACTAGGTTTCTTTGTGTATTTCAATGAAACTCTGACAAAATGATTCTCTCTTGTGTCCCTCATGGCTCCCCAAATTAGGTCATCTCACCATCAAGGGTTTTTTGTTTAGAGCCTATTGGATGTTTACCCTGATTAGGCGAATTTCACTGAAAACGCCTGTTAGTTTAATTAAACAATGGTTAATGATAGAACTTTGAAAATGCAGAAAAGCACTTCAGATCACAAGAGCACACTGTGCTTCTGTCCTGGTTCAAGTATCTCAAAGCTGAATCACTAGGTAACAAAAGAGTTTCAAACTCACAGAAAAGCGTTTTAGCGAACTGGAAATAATTCCATGTTTCTTAGCTTCTGGGCACTAGGTTTCTTTGTGTATTTCAATGAAACTCTGAAAAAATGATTCTCTCATGTGCCCCTCCAGGCTCCCCAAATTTGGTCATCCACCATCAAGGGTGTTTTGTTTACAGTCTATTGGATGTTTACCCTGATTAGGCGAAAATGCCTGAAAACGCCTGTGAGTTTAATTCTTAAATGGTTAATGCTAGAACTTTAAAAATGCAGAAAAACACTTTAGATCACAAGAGCACACTGTGCTTCTCTCCTGGTTCAAGTATCTCAAAGCTGAATCACTAGGTAGCAAAAGAGTTTCAAACTCACAGAAAAAATCGTTTTAGCCAACTGGAAATAATTCCATGTTTCTTAGCTTCTGGGCACTAGGTTTCTTTGTGTATTTCAATGAAACTCTGACAAAAATGATTCTCTCTTGTGCCCCTCATGGCTCCCCAAATTTGGTCAATCCACCATCACGGGTTTTTGTTTAGAGCCTATTGGATGTTTACCCTGATTAGGCGAATTTGCACTGAAAACGCCTGTAGTTTAATTCCTCAATGGTTAATGCTAGAACTTTGAAAATGCAGAAAACACTTTAGATCACAAGAGCACACTGTGCTTCTGTCCTGGTTCAAGTATCTCAAAGCTGAATCACTAGGTAGCAAAAGAGTTTCAAACTCACAGAAAAGCGATTTAGCCAACTGGAAATAATTCCATGTTTCTTAGCTTCTGGGTACTAGGTTTCTTTGTGTATTTCAATGAAACTCTGACAAAATGATTCTCTCTTGTGTCCCTCATGGCTCCCCAAATTTGGTCATCTCACCATCACGGGTTTTTTGTTTAGAGCCTATTGGATGTTTACCCTGATTAGGCGAATTTCACTGAAAACGCCTGTTAGTTTAATTCCTCAATGGTTAATGCTAGAACTTTGAAAATGCAGAAAAGCACTTCAGATCACAAGAGCACACTGTGCTTCTGTCCTGGTTCAAGTATCTCAAAGCTGAATCACTAGGTAGCAAAAGAGTTTCAAACTCACAGAAAAGCGATTTAGCCAACTGGAAATAATTCCATGTTTCTTAGCTTCTGGGCACTAGGTTTCTTTGTGTATTTCAATGAAACTCTGAAAAAATGATTCTCTCATGTGCCCCTCATGGCTCCCCAAATTTGGTCATCCCACCATCAAGGGGTGTTTTTTTTAGAGTCTATTGGATGTTTACCCTGATTAGGCGAATTTCACTGAAAACGCCCTGTTAGTTTAATTCCTCAATGGTTAATGCTAGAACTTTGAAAATGCAGAAAACACTTTAGTTCACAAGAGCACACTGTGCTTCTCTCCTGGTTCAAGTATCTCAAAGCTGAATCACTAGGTAGCAAAAGAGTTTCAAACTCACAGAAAAGCGATTTAGCCAACTGGAAATAATTCCATGTTTCTTAGCTTCTGGGTACTAGGTTTCTTTGTGTATTTCAATGAAACTCTGACAAAATGATTCTCTCTTGTGTCCCTCATGGCTCCCCAAATTTGGTCATCTCACCATCACGGGTTTTTTGTTTAGAGCCTATTGGATGTTTACCCTGATTAGGCGAATTTCACTGAAAACGCCTGTTAGTTTAATTCCTCAATGGTTAATGCTAGAACTTTGAAAATGCAGAAAAGCACTTCAGATCACAAGAGCACACTGTGCTTCTGTCCTGGTTCAAGTATCTCAAAGCTGAATCACTAGGTAGCAAAAGAGTTTCAAACTCACAGAAAAGCGATTTAGCGAACTGGAAATAATTCCATGTTTCTTAGCTTCTGGGCACTAGGTTTCTTTGTGTATTTCAATGAAACTCTGAAAAATGATTCTCTCTTTGCCCCTCCAGGCTCCCCAAATTTGGTCATCCCACCATCAAGGGTGTTTTGTTTACAGTCTATTGGATGTTTACCCTGATTAGGCGAAAATGCCTGAAAACGCCTGTGAGTTTAATTCCTCAATGGTTAATGCTAGAACTTTAAAAACGCAGAAAAACACTTTAGTTCACAAGAGCACACTGTGCTTCTCTCCTGGTTCAAGTATCTCAAAGCTGAATCACTAGGTAGCAAAAGAGTTTCAAACTCACAGAAAAGCGTTTTAGCCAACTGGAAATAATTCCATGTTTCTTAGCTTCTGGGTACTAGGTTTCTTTGTGTATTTCAATGAAACTCTGACAAAAATGATTCTCTCTTGTTGCCCCTCAAGGCTCCCAAATTTGGTCATCCCACCATCACGGGTTTTTTGTTTAGAGCCTATTGGATGTTTACCCTGATTAGGCGAATTTCACTGAAAACGCCTGTGAGTTTAATTCTTAAATGGTTAATGCTAGAACTTTGAAAACGCAGAAAAGCACTTTAGTTCACAAGAGCACACTGTGCTTCTCTCCTGGTTCAAGTATCTCAAAGCTGAATCACTAGGTAGCAAAAGAGTTTCAAACTCACTGAAAAGCGATTTAGCCAACTGGAAATAATTCCATGTTTCTTAGCTTGTGGTACTAGGTTTCTTTGTGTATTTCAATGAAACTCTGAAAAAATGATTCTCTCTTGTGTCCCTCATGGCTCCCCAAATTTAGTCATCTCACCATCACGGGTTTTTTGTTTAGAGCCTATTGGATGTTTACCCTGATTAGGCGAATTTCACTGAAAACGCCTGTTAGTTTAATTAAACAATGGTTAATGATAGAACTTTGAAAATGCAGAAAAGCACTTCAGATCACAAGAGCACACTGTGCTTCTGTCCTGGTTCAAGTATCTCAAAGCTGAATCACTAGGTAACAAAAGAGTTTCAAACTCACAGAAAAGCGTTTTAGCGAACTGGAAATAATTCCATGTTTCTTAGCTTCTGGGCACTAGGTTTCTTTGTGTATTTCAATGAAACTCTGAAAAAATGATTCTCTCATGTGCCCCTCCAGGCTCCCCAAGTTTGGTCATCCCACCATCAAGGGTGTTTTGTTTACAGTCTATTGGATGTTTACCCTGATTAGGCGAAAATGCCTGAAAACGCCTGTGAGTTTAATTCTTAAATGGTTAATGCTAGAACTTTAAAAACGCAGAAAAACACTTTAGTTCACAAGAGCACACTGTGCTTCTCTCCTGGTTCAAGTATCTCAAAGCTGAATCACAAGGTAGCAAAAGAGTTTCAAACTCACAGAAAAGCGTTTTAGCCAACTGGAAATAATTCCATGTTTCTTAGCTTCTGGGTACTAGGTTTCTTTGTGTATTTCAATGAAACTCTGACAAAATGATTCTCTCATGTGCCCCTCATGGCTCCCCAAATTTGGTCATCCACCATCATGGGTTTTTGTTTACAGTCTATTGGATGTTTACCCTGATTAGGCGAAAATGCCTGAAAACGCCTGTGAGTTTAATTCCTCAATGGTTAATGCTAGAACTTTAAAAACGCAGAACAACACTTCAGTTCACAAGAGCACACTGTGCTTCTCTCCTGGTTCAAGTATCTCAAAGCTGAATCACTAGGTAGCAAAAGAGTTTCAAACTCACAGAAAAGCGATTTAGCCAACTGGAAATAATTCCAAGTTCTTAGCTTCTGGGTACTAGGTTTCTTTGTGTATTTCAATGAAACTCTGACAAAATGATTCTCTCTTTTGTGTCCCTCATGGCTCCCCAAATTTGGTCATCTCACCATCACGGGTTTTTGTTTAGAGCCTATTGGATGTTTACCCTGATTAGGCGAATTTCACTGAAAACGCCTGTTAGTTTAATTAAACAATGGTTAATGCTAGAACTTTGAAAATGCAGAAAAGCACTTCAGATCACAAGAGCACACTGTGCTTCTGTCCTGGTTCAAGTATCTCAAAGCTGAATCACTAGGTAACAAAAGAGTTTCAAACTCACAGAAAAGTGTTTTAGCGAACTGGAAATAATTCCATGTTTCTTAGCTTCTGGGCACTAGGTTTCTTTGTGTATTTCAATGAAACTCTGAAAAAATGATTCTCTCATGTGCCCCTCCAGGCTCCCCAAGTTTGGTCATCCACCATCAAGGGTGTTTTTTTTACAGTCTATTGGATGTTTACCCTGATTAGGCGAAAATGCCTGAAAACGCCTGTGAGTTTAATTCTTAAATGGTTAATGCTAGAACTTTAAAAATGCAGAACAACACTTTAGTTCACAAGAGCACACTGTGCTTCTCTCCTGGTTCAAGTATCTCAAAGCTGAATCACTAGGTAGCAAAAGAGTTTCAAACTCACAGAAAAGCGTTTTAGCCAACTGGAAATAATTCCAATGTTTCTTAGCTTGTGGGTATTAGGTTTCTTTGTGTATTTCAATAAAACTCTGACAAAATGATTCTCTCTTGTGCCCCTCATGGCTCCCCAAATTTGGTCAATCCACCATCACGGGTTTTTTGTTTAGAGCCTATTGGATGTTTACCCTGATTAGGCGAATTTCACTGAAAACGCCTGTAGTTTAATTCCTCAATGGTTAATGCTAGAACTTTGAAAATGCAGAAAACCACTTCAGATCACAAGAACACACTGTGCTTCTGTCCTGGTTCAAGTATCTCAAAGCTGAATCACTAGGTAGCAAATGAGTTTCAAACTCACAGAAAAGCGATTTAGCCAACTGGAAATAATTCCATGTTTCTTAGCTTCTGGGTACTAGGTTTCTTTGTGTATTTCAATGAAACTCTGACAAAATGATTCTCTCTTTTGTCCCTCATGGCTCCCCAAATTTGGTCATCTCACCATCACGGGTTTTCTGTATAGAGCCTATTGGATGTTTACCCCGATTAGGCGAATTTCACTGAAAACGCCTGTTAGTTTAATTCCTCAATGGTTAATGCTAGAACTTTGAAAATGCAGAAAAGCACTTCCGATCACAAGAGCACACTGTCCTTCTGTCCTGGTTCAAGTATCTCAAAGCTGAATCACTAGGTAGCAAAAGAGTTTCAAACTCACAGAAAAGCGTTTTAGCGAACTGGAAATTATTCCATGTTTCTTAGCTTCTGGGCACTAGGTTTCTTTGTGTATTTCAATGAAACTCTGAAAAAATGATTCTGTCATGTGCCCCTCAAGGCTCCCCAAGTTTGGTCATCCCACCATCAAGGGTGTTTTTTTTACAGTCTATTGGATTTTTACCCTGATTAGGCGAAAATGCCTGAAAACGCCTGTGATTTTAATTCTTAAATGGTTAATGCTAGATCTTTAAAAACGCAGAACAACACTTTAGTTCACAAGAGCACACTGTGCTTCTCTCCTGGTTCAAGTATCTCAAAGCTGAAGCTCTCGGTAGCAAAAGAGTTTCAAACTCACAGAAAAGCGATTTAGCCAACTGGAAATAATTCCAAGTTTCTTAGCTTCTGGGTACTAGGTTTCTTTGTGTATTTCAATGAATCTCTGACAAAATGATTCTCTCTTGTGTCCCTCATGGCTCCCCAAATTAGGTCATCTCACCATCAAGGGTTTTTTGTTTAGAGCCTATTGGATGTTTACCCTGATTAGGCGAATTTCACTGAAAACGCCTGTTAGTTTAATTCCTCAATGGTTAATGCTACAACTTTGAAAATGCAGAAAAGCACTTCAGATCACAAGAGCACACTGTGCTTCTGTCCTGGTTCAAGTATCTCAATGCTGAATCACTAGGTAGCATAAGAGTTTCAAACTCACAGAAAAGCGATTTAGCCAACTGGAAATAATTCCAGGTTTCTTTTGCTTCTGGGTACTAGGTTTCTTTGTGTATTTCAATGAAACTCTGACAAAATGATTCTCTCTTTTGCCCCTTATGGCTCCCCAAATTTGGTCATCCCACCATCACGGGTTTTTTGTTTAGAGCCTATTGGATGTTTACCCCGATTAGGCGAATTTCACTGAAAACGCCTGTAGTTTAATACCTCAATGGTTAAAGCTAGAACTTTGAAAATGCAGAAAAGCACTTCATTTCACAAGAGCACACTGTGCTTCTTTCCTGGTTCAAGTATCTCAAAGCTGAATCACTAGGTAGCAAAAGAGTTTCAAACTCACAGAAAAGCGATTTAGCCAACTGGAAATATTTCCATGTTTCTTAGCTTGTGTGTACTAGGTTTCTTTGTGTATTTCAATGAAACTATGAAAAAATGATTCTCTGTTGTGTCCCTCATGGCTCCCTAAATTTAGTCATCTCACCATCACGGGTTTTTTTTGTTTAGAGCCTATTGGATGTTTACCCTGATTAGGCGAATTTCACTGAAAACGCCTGTTAGTTTAATTAAACAATGGTTAATGATAGAACTTTGAAAATGCAGAAAAGCACTTCAGATCACAAGAGCACACTGTGCTTCTTTCCAGGTTCAAGTATCTCAAAGCTGAATCACTAGGTAACAAAAGAGTTTCAAACTCACAGAAAAGCGTTTTAGCGAACTGGAAATAATTCCATGTTTCTTAGCATCTGGGCAAGAGGTTTCTTTGTGTATTTCAATGAAACTCTGAAAAAATGATTCTCTCATGTGCCCCTCCAGGCTCCCCAAGTTTGGTCATCCCACCATCAAGGGTGTTTTGTTTACAGTCTATTGGATGTTTACCCTGATTAGGCGAAAATGCCTGAAAACGCCTGTGAGTTTAATTCTTAAATGGTTAATGCTAGAACTTTAAAAACGCAGAAAAACACTTTAGTTCACAAGAGCACACTGTGCTTCTCTCCTGGTTCAAGTATCTCAAAGCTGAATCACAAGGTAGCAAAAGAGTTTCAAACTCACAGAAAAGCGTTTTAGCGAACTGGAAATAATTCCATGTTTCTGAGCTTCTGGGCACTAGGTTTCTTTGTGTATTTCAATGAAACTTTGAAAAAATGATTCTCTCATGTGCCCCTCAAGGCTCGCCAAGTTTGGTCATCCCATCATCATGGGTGTTTTGTTTACAGTCTATTGGATGTTTACCCTGATTAAGCGAAAATGCCTGAAAACGCCTGTGAGTTTAATTCTTAAATGGTTAATGCTAGAACTTTAAAAACGCAGAACAACACTTTAGTTCACAAGAGCACACTGTGCTTCTCTCCTGGTTCAAGTATCTCAAAGCTGAATCACCAGGTAGCAAAAGAGTTTCAAACTCACTGAAAAGCGATTTAGCCAACTGGAAATAATTCCAAGTTTCTTAGCTTCTGGGTACTAGGTTTCTTTGTGTATTTCAATGAAACTCTGACAAAATGATTCTCTCTTGTGTCCCTCGTGGCTCCCCAAATTAGGTCATCTCACCATCAAGGGTTTTTTGTTTAGAGCCTATTGGATGTTTACCCTGATAAGGCGAATTTCACTGAAAACGCCTGTTAGTTTAATTAAACAATGGTTAATGGTAGAACTTTGAAAATGCAGAAAAGCACTTCAGATCACAAGAGCACACTGTGCTTCTGTCCTGGTTCAAGTATCTCAAAGCTGAATCACTAGGTAACAAAAGAGTTTCAAACTCACAGAAAAGTGTTTTAGCGAACTGGAAATAATTCCATGTTTCTTAGCTTCTGGGCACTAGGTTTCTTTGTGTATTTCAATGAAACTCTGAAAAAATCATTCTCTCATGTGCTCCTCCAGGCTCCCCACGTTTGGTCATCCACCATCAAGGGTGTTTTGTTTACAGTCTATTGGATGTTTACCCTGATTAGACGAAAATGCCTGAAAACGCCTGTGAGTTTAATTTTTAAATGGTTAATGCTAGAACTTTAAAAATGCAGAACAACACTTTATTTCACAAGAGCACACTGTGCTTCTCTCCTGGTTCAAGTATCTCAAACCTGAATCACTAGGTAGCAAAAGAGTTTCAAACTCACAGAAAATCGTTTTAGCCAACTGGAAATAATTCTATGTTTCTTAGCTTGTGGGTATTAGGTTTCTTTGTGCATTTCAATAAAACTCTGACAAAATGATTCTCTCTTGTGCCCCTCATGGCTCCCCAAATTTGGTCAATCCACCATCACGGGTTTTTGTTTAGAGCCTATTGGATGTTTACCCTGATAGGGCGAATTTCACTGAAAACGCCTGTAGTTTAATTCCTCAATGGTTAATGCTAGAACTTTGAAAATGCAGGAAACCACTTCAGATCACAAGAACACACTGTGCTCCTGTCCTGGTTCAAGTATCTCAAAGCTGAATCACTAGGTAGCAAATGAGTTTCAAACTCACAGAAAAGCGATTTAGCCAACTGGAAATAATTCCATGTTTCTTAGCTTCTGGGTACTAGGTTTCTTTGTGTATTTCAATGAAACTCTGACAAAGTGATTCTCTCTTTTGTCCCTCATGGCTCCCCAAATTTGGTCATCTCACCATCACGGGTTTTCTGTATAGAGCCTATTGGATGTTTACCCTGATTAGGCGAATTTCACTGAAAACGCCTGTTAGTTTAATTCCTCAATGGTTAATGCTAGAACTTTGAAAATGCAGAAAAGCACTTCCGATCACAAGAGCACACTGTCCTTCTGTCCTGGTTCAAGTATCTCAAAGCTGAATCACTAGGTAGCAAAAGAGTTTCAAACTCACAGAAAAGCGTTTTAGCGAACTGGAAATTATTCCATGTTTCTTAGCTTCTGGGCACTAGGTTTCTTTGTGTATTTCAATGAAACTCTGAAAAAATGATTCTGTCATGTGCCCCTCAAGGCTCCCCAAGTTTGGTCATCCCACCATCAAGGGTGTTTTTTTTACAGTCTATTGGATTTTTACCCTGATTAGGCGAAAATGCCTGAAAACGCCTGTGATTTTAATTCTTAAATGGTTAATGCTAGATCTTTAAAAACGCAGAACAACACTTTAGTTCACAAGAGCACACTGTGCTTCTCTCCTGGTTCAAGTATCTCAAAGCTGAAGCTCTCGGTAGCAAAAGAGTTTCAAACTCACAGAAAAGCGATTTAGCCAACTGGAAATAATTCCAAGTTTCTTAGCTTCTGGGTACTAGGTTTCTTTGTGTATTTCAATGAATCTCTGACAAAATGATTCTCTCTTGTGTCCCTCATGGCTCCCCAAATTAGGTCATCTCACCATCAAGGGTTTTTTGTTTAGAGCCTATTGGATGTTTACCCTGATTAGGCGAATTTCACTGAAAACGCCTTTTAGTTTAATTCCTCAATGGTTAATGCTACAACTTTGAAAATGCAGAAAAGCACTTCAGATCACAAGAGCACACTGTGCTTCTGTCCTGGTTCAAGTATCTCAATGCTGAATCACTAGGTAGCATAAGAGTTTCAAACTCACAGAAAAGCGATTTAGCCAACTGGAAATAATTCCAGGTTTCTTTGCTTCTGGGTACTAGGTTTCTTTGTGTATTTCAATGAAACTCTGACAAAATGATTCTCTCTTTTGCCCCTTATGGCTCCCCAAATTTGGTCATCCCACCATCACGGTTTTTTGTTTAGAGCCTATTGGATGTTTACCCCGATTAGGCGAATTTCACTGAAAACGCCTGTAGTTTAATACCTCAATGGTTAAAGCTAGAACTTTGAAAATGCAGAAAAGCACTTCATTTCACAAGAGCACACTGTGCTTCTTTCCTGGTTCAAGTATCTCAAAGCTGAATCACTAGGTAGCAAAAGAGTTTCAAACTCACAGAAAAGCGATTTAGCCAACTGGAAATATTTCCATGTTTCTTAGCTTGTGTGTACTAGGTTTCTTTGTGTATTTCAATGAAACTATGAAAAAATGATTCTCTGTTGTGTCCCTCATGGCTCCCTAAATTTAGTCATCTCACCATCACGGGTTTTTTGTTTAGAGCCTATTGGATGTTTACCCTGATTAGGCGAATTTCACTGAAAACGCCTGTTAGTTTAATTAAACAATGGTTAATGATAGAACTTTGAAAATGCAGAAAAGCACTTCAGATCACAAGAGCACACTGTGCTTCTTTCCAGGTTCAAGTATCTCAAAGCTGAATCACTAGGTAACAAAAGAGTTTCAAACTCACAGAAAAGCGTTTTAGCGAACTGGAAATAATTCCATGTTTCTTAGCATCTGGGCAAGAGGTTTCTTTGTGTATTTCAATGAAACTCTGAAAAAATGATTCTCTCATGTGCCCCTCCAGGCTCCCCAAGTTTGGTCATCCCACCATCAAGGGTGTTTTGTTTACAGTCTATTGGATGTTTACCCTGATTAGGCGAAAATGCCTGAAAACGCCTGTGAGTTTAATTCTTAAATGGTTAATGCTAGAACTTTAAAAACGCAGAAAAACACTTTAGTTCACAAGAGCACACTGTGCTTCTCTCCTGGTTCAAGTATCTCAAAGCTGAATCACAAGGTAGCAAAAGAGTTTCAAACTCACAGAAAAGCGTTTTAGCGAACTGGAAATAATTCCATGTTTCTGAGCTTCTGGGCACTAGGTTTCTTTGTGTATTTCAATGAAACTTTGAAAAAATGATTCTCTCATGTGCCCCTCAAGGCTCGCCAAGTTTGGTCATCCCATCATCATGGGTGTTTTGTTTACAGTCTATTGGATGTTTACCCTGATTAAGCGAAAATGCCTGAAAACGCCTGTGAGTTTAATTCTTAAATGGTTAATGCTAGAACTTTAAAAACGCAGAACAACACTTTAGTTCACAAGAGCACACTGTGCTTCTCTCCTGGTTCAAGTATCTCAAAGCTGAATCACCAGGTAGCAAAAGAGTTTCAAACTCACTGAAAAGCGATTTAGCCAACTGGAAATAATTCCAAGTTTCTTAGCTTCTGGGTACTAGGTTTCTTTGTGTATTTCAATGAAACTCTGACAAAATGATTCTCTCTTGTGTCCCTCGTGGCTCCCCAAATTAGGTCATCTCACCATCAAGGGTTTTTTGTTTAGAGCCTATTGGATGTTTACCCTGATAAGGCGAATTTCACTGAAAACGCCTGTTAGTTTAATTAAACAATGGTTAAATGGTAGAACTTTGAAAATGCAGAAAAGCACTTCAGATCACAAGAGCACACTGTGCTTCTGTCCTGGTTCAAGTATCTCAAAGCTGAATCACTAGGTAACAAAAGAGTTTCAAACTCACAGAAAAGTGTTTTAGCGAACTGGAAATAATTCCATGTTTCTTAGCTTCTGGGCACTAGGTTTCTTTGTGTATTTCAATGAAACTCTGAAAAAATCATTCTCTCATGTGCTCCTCCAGGCTCCCCACGTTTGGTCATCCACCATCAAGGGTGTTTTGTTTACAGTCTATTGGATGTTTACCCTGATTAGACGAAAATGCCTGAAAACGCCTGTGAGTTTAATTTTTAAATGGTTAATGCTAGAACTTTAAAAATGCAGAACAACACTTTATTTCACAAGAGCACACTGTGCTTCTCTCCTGGTTCAAGTATCTCAAACCTGAATCACTAGGTAGCAAAAGAGTTTCAAACTCACAGAAAATCGTTTTAGCCAACTGGAAATAATTCTATGTTTCTTAGCTTGTGGGTATTAGGTTTCTTTGTGCATTTCAATAAAACTCTGACAAAATGATTCTCTCTTGTGCCCCTCATGGCTCCCCAAATTTGGTCAATCCACCATCACGGGTTTTTGTTTAGAGCCTATTGGATGTTTACCCTGATAGGGCGAATTTCACTGAAAACGCCTGTAGTTTAATTCCTCAATGGTTAATGCTAGAACTTTGAAAATGCAGGAAACCACTTCAGATCACAAGAACACACTGTGCTCCTGTCCTGGTTCAAGTATCTCAAAGCTGAATCACTAGGTAGCAAATGAGTTTCAAACTCACAGAAAAGCGATTTAGCCAACTGGAAATAATTCCATGTTTCTTAGCTTCTGGGTACTAGGTTTCTTTGTGTATTTCAATGAAACTCTGACAAAGTGATTCTCTCTTTTGTCCCTCATGGCTCCCCAAATTTGGTCATCTCACCATCACGGGTTTTCTGTATAGAGCCTATTGGATGTTTACCCTGATTAGGCGAATTTCACTGAAAACGCCTGTTAGTTTAATTCCTCAATGGTTAATGCTAGAACTTTGAAAATGCAGAAAAGCACTTCCGATCACAAGAGCACACTGTCCTTCTGTCCTGGTTCAAGTATCTCAAAGCTGAATCACTAGGTAGCAAAAGAGTTTCAAACTCACAGAAAAGCGTTTTAGCGAACTGGAAATTATTCCATGTTTCTTAGCTTCTGGGCACTAGGTTTCTTTGTGTATTTCAATGAAACTCTGAAAAAATGATTCTGTCATGTGCCCCTCAAGGCTCCCCAAGTTTGGTCATCCCACCATCAAGGGTGTTTTTTTTTACAGTCTATTGGATTTTTACCCTGATTAGGCGAAAATGCCTGAAAACGCCTGTGATTTTAATTCTTAAATGGTTAATGCTAGAACTTTAAAAACGCAGAAAAACACTTTAGTTCACAAGAGCACACTGTGCTTCTCTCCTGGTTCAAGTATCTCAAAGCTGAATCACAAGGTAGCAAAAGAGTTTCAAACTCACAGAAAAGCGATTTAGCCAACTGGAAATAATTCCAAGTTTCTTAGCTTCTGGGTACTAGGTTTCTTTGTGTATTTCAATGAAACTCTGACAAAATGATTCTCTCTTGTGTCCCTCATGGCTCCCCAAATTAGGTCATCTCACCATCAAGGGTTTTTTGTTTAGAGCCTATTGGATGTTTACCCTGATTAGGCGAATTTCACTGAAAACGCCTGTTAGTTTAATTAAACAATGGTTAATGCTAGAACTTTGAAAATGCAGAAAAGCACTTCAGATCACAAGAGCACACTGTGCTTCTGTCCTGGTTCAAGTATCTCAAAGCTGAATCACTAGGTAGCACAAAAGAGTTTCAAACTCACAGAAAAGCGTTTTAGCGAACTGGAAATAATTCCATGTTTCTTAGCTTCTGGGCACTAGGTTTCTTTGTGTATTTCAATGAAACTCTGAAAAAATGATTCTCTCATGTGCCCCTCATGGCTCCCAAGTTTGGTCATCCCACCATCAAGGGTGTTTTGTTTACAGTCTATTGGATGTTTACCCTGATTAGGCGAAAATGCCTGAAAACGCCTGTGAGTTTAATTCTTAAATGGTTAATGCTAGAACTTTAAAAATGCAGAACAACACTTTATTCACAAGAGCACACTGTGCTTCTCTCCTGGTTCAAGTATCTCAAAGCTGAATCACTAGGTAGCAAAAGAGTTTCAAACTCACAGAAAAGCGTTTTAGCCAACTGGAAATAATTCCATGTTTCTTAGCTTGTGGGTACTAGGTTTCTTTGTGTATTTCAATGAAACTCTGACAAAATGATTCTCTCTTGTGCCCCTCATGGCTCCCCAAATTTGGTCATCTCACCATCACGGGTTTTTTGTTTAGAGCCTATTGGATGTTTACCCTGATAAGGCGAATTTCACTGAAAACGCCTGTAGTTTAATTCTTCAATGGTTAATGCTAGAACTTTGAAAATGCAGAAAAGCACTTCAGATCACAAGAGCACACTGTGCTTCTGTCCTGGTTCAAGTATCTCAAAGCTGAATCACTAGGTAGCAAAAGAGTTTCAAACTCACAGAAAAGCGATTTAGCCAACTGGAAATAATTCCATGTTTCTTAGCTTCTGGGTACTAGGTTTCTTTGTGTATTTCAATGAAACTCTGAAAAAATGATTCTCTCTTGTGCCCCTCATGGCTCCCCAAATTTGGTCATCCCACCATCACGGGTTTTTTGTTTAGAGCCTATTGGATGTTTACCCTGATTAGGCGAATTTTCACTGAAAACGCCTGTTAGTTTAATTCCTCAATGGTTAATGCTAGAACTTTGAAAATGCAGAAAAGCACTTCATATCACAAGAGCACACTGTGCTTCTGTCCTGGTTCAAGTATCTCAAAGCTGAATCACTAGGTAGCAAAAGAGTTTCAAACTCACAGAAAAGCGTTTTAGCGAACTGGAAATAATTCCATGTTTCTTAGCTTCTGGGCACTAGGTTTCTTTGTGTATTTCAATGAAACTCTGAAAAAATGATTCTCTCATGTGCCCCTCAAGGCTCCCAAGTTTGGTCAATCCACCATCAAGGGTGTTTTGTTTACAGTCTATTGGATGTTTACCCTGATTAGGCGAAAATGCACTGAAAACGCCTGTGAGTTTAATTCTTAAATGGTTAATGCTAGAACTTTAAAAACGCAGAACAACACTTTAGTTCACAAGAGCACACTGTGCTTCTCTCCTGGTTCAAGTATCTCAAAGCTGAATCACTAGGTAGCAAAAGAGTTTCAAACTCACAGAAAAGCGATTTAGCCAACTGGAAATAATTCCATGTTTCTTAGCTTCTGGGTACTAGGTTTCTTTGTGTATTTCAATGAAACTCTGACAAAATGATTCTCTCTTGTGCCCCTCATGGCTCCCCAAATTTGGTCATCCCACCATCACGGGTTTTTTGTTTAGAGCCTATTGGATGTTTACCCTGATTAGGCGAATTTCACTGAAAACGCCTGTAGTTTAATTCCTCAATGGTTAATGCTAGAACTTTGAAAATGCAGAAAAGCACTTCAGATCACAAGAGCACACTGTGCTTCTGTCCTGGTTCAAGTATCTCAAAGCTGAATCACTAGGTAGCAAAAGAGTTTAAAACTCACAGAAAAACGTTTTAGCGAACTGGAAATAATTCCATGTTTTCTTAGCTTCTGGGCACTAGGTTTCTTTGTGTATTTCAATGAAACTCTGAAAAAATGATTCTCTCATGTGCCCCTCAAGACTTCCCAAGTTTGGTCATCCCACCATCAAGGTGTTTTTGTTTACAGTCTATTGGATGTTTACCCTGATTAGGCGAAAATGCCTGAAAACGCCTGTGAGTTTAATTCTTAAATGGTTAATGCTAGAACTTTAAAAACGCAGAAAACACTTTAGTTCACAAGAGCACACTGTGCTTCTGTCCTGGTTCAAGTATCTCAAACATGAGTCACTAG
>JAKELJ010000197.1:0-52695 GCA_025594165.1 Tamias sibiricus | reverse complement strand
TGTGACCCAGTGGTCGAGTGCCCCTGAGTTCTATCCCCGGTAACCACAAAAAAAAAAAAAAAAAAAAGAATACACAACATTTTCAGTAAAATAATACAAAATTTTTGACAAACATAATTAAAGATATGGGAATGCAAAAAGAGGCATTTATTACTGCCAAACAGGCAAGATCAAAACAGACATTGAAATTAAAATGTAGCAATTTACAGAATAAGGATAGAATTTTAAATGACACAAGAGAAATCCACAGGTCCATTTAGAGGAAACCAGTCCAGTATTGTCAGCCAATTTGTACCCCACACCCTAAAAAGCCAGGAGGGCTGGAATATTATCAAGCCCAGAATGAAATGGGTTGCTAACCACAATTACTATATTCAGAAAAACTATCCTTCAGATTGAAGATGATAAGAGCAGAAGCTAAGAATTCATCATCACCACTAAATCTTATAATGACACATTCACAATAAAATGTTTATGTAGAAGAAATTAAAATAAAAATAATATCCTGCATAGGGATAACTGCACTAAAAAGTCAATGGGAATCATATCTGATAGAAATATTAGAATATGGGTTTTGCAGTTGTAGCTTCAGTGTTAAGCACTTGCCTACACATGTGGAGTCACTGGTTTGATCCTCAGCACCACACAAAAATAAGTAAATAAAATAAAAGTACTGTATCCATTTATTAAAAAAAACAAAATATTTTTAAAGAAATCATATAGGCAATGGCCCAAGTGCAGTGGTGTATCCTATAATCCTACGCACTCACAGGAGGCTGAGGCAGAGAAAGTGGAGTTCAAGAGCCAGCCTCAGAAATGAAAAGTGCTACCCAAGTCAGTGAGAACCTGTCTCTAAAATAAAATACAACACAGGCTGGGAATGTGGCTCTGGTGTTGAGTGCCTGAGTTAATCTGGGTACAAAGCAATATAAATAAAAAGAAAAAATGAAATAATGTAGCAGGAAATTAAAAGCATATCTGTAAATAACATTCTAAATGCAAATGGTATAAACCTGTCAATCAAAAGACATAGATTGATAGAATGATTAAAAAACAAGACCCATATTTATGATAATTTGCCAGATTCTCAACATAAAAGTCACTAACATGTTGATAGGTAAAATGATGAAAAAAAACATATAACATGTAAAAATGGAGAACTGACAAGCAGGGTAGCTACTCTCATATTAAGCCAAAGTAGAATTCCTGCCAAAATTAGAAGAGAAAATTTACTTCATAGTAGTTTTAAGAATCATCAAACAACAAGAATTTAAAGAAGTAAATATTTATGCCACAAACATTGGTGCAAATTCCTTTCCAATATAAAGATTAAGTAGATCACAATATTGGGGACTTGAGAACACATCGGCGGAAAGGATAGAGAACTCTAACATCTTTGGTTGCTCTCCACTCCGCGTTACAGACCTGCCTAAGCAGGAAGGCGTTCCCCTGATTTTCATGGGAACCGAAATCTACCCCTACCCTAAGATGGGGGAGGGTAGGGGCTCCACCATACAATTTTCCTCCCATGCCCTTATGTGTCCCTGTATTCCATCTGTTGATTAGGCAATAGCTTCTATAAAAGCTGTCCCAAGTTCCTCAATACATTGGCCTATAGCTCATCTATAAAAGCTGTCCACGTGCCTCAATAAATTTAGTTTGTGCCTCGGGCCGTGCTCCCTTACCCGTCTGTGTGTCCTCTGAAAGGAGAAGCTAGTGTGGGCGGTCAGTCGCCTTTAACCCTTCCCAGTCACGCCTTTTGCTGTGGTGAGCTCTCGCCGCCGTTCCCTGTGGGACAGAGAAGGTTTTCCCCGCCCCGGGAGAGTTAAAAACTGCAGCAAACTAAAAGTTCCCACATCACAATATATAATAGTGGATGATTTAACACACCTCTCTCACTAATAGGATAGGTCAGCCAGACATATAACTTTAGAATTAAAAAATACTATTTTTTTGGCAGGTACTGGAGATTGAACCCAGGGTGCTTTACACTGATCCAGATCATAGACCTTTTATTTTACTTTGAGAAATGGTCTTGTCAAGTTGCTTAGGGCCTTTATAAATTGACTGAGTGCTGTCTTAAATTTGAAATCCCTCCTGCATAAGTCTCCTGAGTCACTGGATTCCAGGCTAAAATAGACTATTAAATCAAAAGAACATAACAGACATGATAGAGTATTTTCATCATCAACAATCGAATAGCTTTTATTCTCAAGCAGCACATGGAAGTTCCCTAAAATAATGTCCATAACTATTAGGCACAGAGAAAATCTCAGCAAATACATAAAATAAACATAAATCCTTATATTCTATCAGATCTTAATGAAACTAAATGAGGAATTGACAAGGTAAAAGAAATAAATATTAGAGGAAACCATTCTAACTCCTGAGATTAAAATAATAATGGTTGAATGAGGAATGGATAGATAGAAGAAATCAGGGAAGAAGACAACTTTCATAAAACAAAATGAACTAGAGATACAACATACCAAAAACTCTGGGCAGAATGAAGGCGTACTGAGATAAAAATTGATAGCACTGAGTTTCAAAACATTAAAATAAAATACATTCACCTCAAGGAGTCTAGAAAAGAACAAACTAATTTCAAAATCACTAGATGATAATAAATAATTAAGATCAGAGCCAAAATCAATGATTTAAGGATAAATAATACAAAGTCAAAAAAAGGATCAGGGCTAGGGATATAGCTCAGTTGTTAAGTGATTGCATCACATACACAAGGCCCTGGTGGTTTAATCCCCAGCTAGCAGAACCAACACCACCAACACCACCAACACACAACACAAAGATCAATGCAATAAAGATACTTTCTTTGAAAACATAAAAAAAATTCATAAGTCTTTACCTTTACCGCAAACTAACCAAAAGAAAGAGAGAATAACAAAATCAAAACAAAAGTTAATGATGAAAACAATATCTCCAGAGACACTTTAAGACCAAGAGGATTATTAGAAAACCTGAACCCTGAAAATTTTATACTCAAAATTTTATACTGAAAAAAAAGAATATATTGGTGTAATTCTATGCTACATAAGACCTGCCCAAATTGAACCTTGAGTATATAGAAAAATACTGACAAATATCAAGTAATGAATTTGAACAACAGTTAAAAGCTGCCTCACAAAAAAAGCCCATAGCAAGCAAATTCTCAACTGAGTTTCATAATGCGTTGAAGAAGAGCTAATACCAATGCTCCATCAATTAGTCCATGAAAATGGCATAGAAAAGGAAAAATAAAAGCCAAATTCATGTGCAGGGGATATAACTCAGTTGGTAAAGTTGATTCCTTGTATGTACAAGGGCCTGGTTTCAATCCCCAGCACCACAAAAATAAATAAATAAAAGCCAAATTTAATCTGTGAATCCACTCTTTACCCATATGCAAAAACTAGCAAAGATGCATTGAGGGGGAGAAAAACTACACAACAATATTCAAGATGAATATACATGAAAAAATTCTTAATAAGTAATAGTCAAACATGAACTGCATCATACACATGAAAAAAGATTATACACCATGATTCAAATTGGTTTTCAATCCACAATGCAATTGTATTCAACATGCACAAATGAATTAATTTGTAATTCACCAAAATAAATAAAGATAGAAAGGAATTATATTAATATTCTCAATAATGCAAATAGCATTTGACAAAATCTAGCACTCATTCATAAATACAAAATGTGGAGAAATTAAACAGAAGGCCCTTACTTCAACATATAAGGACTACAAAAACAATACAAGGCCAACATCATACTGGAATAGAAAAAAAATGAAAATCAAATTCTTTCTAAATAAGAACAAGAAAGAATATCCTCACTTACCCACTTCTATTCAAGATAGTATTTTTGGTTTGTTTGTATTTTTGTTTTTTGGTTACTGGGATTGAACCTAGGGGCACCCATAATCACTGATGCCACATCCCTAATATATATATTTAGAGTCAGAGGTCTTGCTGAGTTGCTTAGAGCCTTGCTAAATTGCTAGCTTTGGAAACTCCATCATCCTTCCTTCTCAAGCTTCCCAAAACACTGCTGGGATTCCAGACATGCACCAGTATGCCGTGGCTCCAAAATAGCTCTTGAAATTGCTAGCCAGAGCAATCTGGAAAGAAAAAGAAATTAAAGGGTTATTAAGTAGTAAAAAGGAAGAAGTCCATCTATTATCTCTGTTTGTTGAAGACCCAAAAAATTTCCACCAGAGGACTTCTAGAGCTAATAAGCAAATTTTAGCAAAGTATCTGGAGTCACAAGATCATTATACAGTAAATCAACCACTTTCTTATTACTCCAATAGGTGAATCCTGCTGAAAAAGGAATAGTGGGAAACTTTCCCATTGTGTGATAACATTAAAAAAAAAATAAAAAAAAAAAAAAAAAAACAAACTAAAACCTCAAAGAATAAACCTAACCAATGGTGGTTGTAGGAATAAAAAATATACAAATAAAAATTATATAGCTGAATTAAGAAAATTGAAGAGGACTTTAGAAGATGGAAAAAAAAAAAAACAAACCCTTCCCATAGTCTAAGATAGGGCAGAATTGAATATTGTCAAAATGCCATACTTACCAAAAAGGACAACATACAGATCTCGATTGCACTGCCCCATCATAAATACCAAAGTCATATTTCACAAACTGTTAGAAAAAACAGTGATATGCTTTATATTGTGAAAATAATAGATCCATAATAGCTAATGCAATCCTGTAACAAGAAGGGTGACACAGAAAGACAACAACAGCACCAGACCTCAAATACATACTACAGATGCTCTAGTAGCTAAACAGCATGGTGTGGGCAGAAGAACAAAGACATGGGAACTAATGGAAAAAACATCAAAGACACATAGAACAAATCCACATAAGGAGTTTATCTTATTTCTTGACGATAAGGGGCTCATATATAATATTTTGGAAGAATGAGACAGCTTTTTTAAACAAATGGTGATTGCAGAAAAAACTGAAAATCCCATCTGTGAAAGAATGTAAAACTTGATCCTTGCCCCAAAATCAAATCAAAGTGAAAAAAAGATATGTAGAAGATTACTGAGAAACTTTCGAAATTTTTTGAAGAAAAACAGGCTTAATACCCCTACATGTGACTCAAGTACCATAATTCCCTTGTTGAAGACTTCTTATGACACAAGAAATAAAAACCAAGAATCAATAAAAAATTACAGTCTAATCAGAAAGTTTCCACACAGCAAAGAAAATAATTAAGAATGATTTATAGGAGAGCCTACAGAATGGGAATCTTTTCCCAGATTGTTCCTTCACCAGGGGATTAATATCCAGAACATATAAAAATCACACAAAAATACTTAGACACCAAAGAGACAAATACTACCAATTAATAAATGGCAAAAGAACTAAACAAAACATTTCTGCAAGAGAATAAGAAGAAAGAAAATGGCCCACATGATGTCTGAAAATATGTTCAACAACCCTAGAAATCAGGGAAATGGAAATTCAAAAACTTCATTGAGATATTTTATCTCAGTCCAGTCAGAATATTAATTAATCAAAAACACTCAGTAATAAATGCAGTGAGGATGTAAAAGATACACTCATAATTTTGGTGGTGGGGACTGCAAAATTGGTAAACCACTCTGGAAACAGTATGGAGATTTCTAAAAAAGCTAGTGATGGAACTACTCCATGACCCAGATATCCTACTTCTTAGTATTATCCAAAAGATCTAAAATCTGGCATTTGAGTAGATGATTACCACCCACACTCAAGTGTTTATGCGCGAAGCATCTATACACAATATACAGGTTATGGAAGCAGTCCAGGTATTCCATACAATTAGAGAGGAATGGATTGAAGAAAATGTCGAATATATACACGAATTATATTTTATTATCACCATTAAAGAAAAATGAAATTATGTTATTTTTGCGAGAAGTATGCATAGGGTTTTTTGTTGGGTGGTGGTTGGTACTGGGAGATTGAACCCAGAGCCTTGTGCATTAAGAGGCAAACATCTTCCAACTGGTAGCTAATATCTCCAGCCCTGCATGGAACTTGAGAATGAATGGAATGGAACATTTATGTTATGCAAGATAAAGCCCAGATTCAGAAGATTGACTGTCATAATTTTTTTTTCTTATGTGGAACGCTAAGAGGGAATTGAAAGGGTTAGGGGGGGGGATATACATGGGATATCAGAGGGAAAATCATGAAGAGTAAAGGAAAGGGGAACCAGGGGAAATAAGAAGCAGGGGAGGGGAAAGGGGAAACTTACTGGAGAAAGATATTTGCCAAATTAAATATTGTTAGATTTTGTGCGATGTATGAATACATAACAAATTCCAACACTATGTGAACAACTGTAATGCATCCAGTTTAACAAAGGTGTAGGAAAAAGGGAATGAATGGGGTGGTCAAGTATTGCTGGGTTCAATCCCCCAGTACCAAAAATTAAAGGATGGGGCGAAGGTGAGTTTGTGCTCTTCACACTTCTCATTATTTTCCAATTTATCCTTCCTCACTTCACCTTTATCAAAACGATAAACCTTCCCAAATTTCAGATGATGTGGTAGGAGGGCAATGCTCCAAGCCTGGGCCTAGCTTCATCATGAATGAAGTGGGAAGCTGTCAGGAAGGGAAGTGCTTGATGGGTTTGGTTTGGGTAAGGAAGGGAGGAGGGTGAGGTTGGAAGGGATTCTGTGTTCAGCCACATTTTCTTTTTCACTGAAAGTTTAACATAGCAGGTGTAGCTAGTCCTGCACTAACTGTCCCTTGGTCAGTGGGTGGTTGTGTTGGGAGCGCAGAAGGTCCTGGGATAGGATGTGACCATGTTGGCCTGCTCTCAGGTTTGCTGAGTTGGCAGGAATCATGCAGAGTAACTCCCAGACTGGGTCTGTCCTGGTGGTCATGTGACTCCTCTAGTGACTTAACTGGATGTGGTAAGTAGGACTTTCCTTTTCTTTTTTTTTTTTTTGGCTAATGACCCAGCAAGACTTTCAGATATCTGGCACACTACCCTGTGACCAATATTCACTGCCGCTCCAGGTGGAGGGGCACCCTGCCCTGACACCAAGGTTGGGAGAAGCATGTGTTATTGGGTTTACTATGTGATGTCATCCCCAGCTCAGTCACTTGAGGTAAGAGGTGCAGAGTAAACCACAGGACACCATTGGTAACAACCACAGTTGTACTAAGTACAACACACAGATCTCCATGGAGCTAGGTGAGAGGGAACGCAGTAGTTTATCTGCTTTGCATACTCTAATTTATTGTAAAAGCATCTTGGCTCTTTAAGTTGCTTTTTATCCTAATATCTATGCCAGGTAATGACAGACCTTCAGACCCCCTACACTTGGTCTCCCTGGCAACGGCAAGTCTTGCCTGGTAACTAGCAATTCTAGCCTGGGCAGCAGCAAGTCTATAAGAAGTGGTTTTCTCTGCTGGCTTGGCCACACAGCAGTACGTTCCATCCTGTGCAGGTTGTTCCTTGTAGGCGTGCGTTGCGTGTGTAGGTTTTCCTATTACAATTTGAGCTGTTTGCAGCTACTTACCAAGGTAATTCTGAGAGTCTCTCCCGCATTTTCCCTCCTTTTTAGTTTTTTAAAGTGTTGGGCGTCGAAATCTAATGGACTAATGGACATGTACAGGCTATACAAGCGCTATAGGCGGAGAAAAAACACTCATGTGGGGATGAGGGATTCCTTGTCTCACCAACTGTTGGACCGCTTTTGGCATCCTGGAAATTGTGTCCCTTTTGCGACTGTGCCTTGTCTTTAGGTTGTCCCCTCCCCTGAGGAATTCTTACCAACCATTAAATTTAATCAGTCAGCCTTATGTGGATGCACCTCAATGGGGGTGGCTGTGTGAATCTCCTTGGATTCCCATTGACGTACTTGGCTTTAAGAGGGTGTACATCTTTAAGGTAATTTGGACCAGGGATTTCTTAGGAGGTGCCCCGAAGTGAATGGAATCCCACTGCTTTTAATGGCGAGATTTCAATTCTAAAGGCCTACTTATCATAACTATGAGAACATCAAGAGATTACATCTGTAGATGCATTATCGTTTATATGTAGAGAAGGTCCGAGGGTAATTTTAGAAATTAACTTTTATGAGTAAGTATTTTAATTATAATTATGTGCTTTATCTATTGTAATAATGAGAAGGACAAGTAAAACAGTTTGAAATAGTTTTAAGTATTTTTTGGTGTAGACCCAAGTTAAATTTTTGGCTGAACATCCATATGATTATTATTCTTCTTTTCCTTGTTTGTTGGCTCTTCTCTTCATGTATATATTAAAATTGAATGCTTAATTTCTATCCTTGTTAACTATTTGTAACGGCATTTTTAATAAAAGCAATGAAACAATTAATACATACACAATGCCTATTCAAAGTATAGAGTTAAGTAGCAGGGTCAGAACAAGGTGTGTGAGTTGATTCCAATAGCCTTTGCAGGAACATAGGGTCGAGGATTAGTTTTGCTCTAGTTTTCATTTAGGCTAAGGATTTTGGGAATCGCAGGGTCCATTATTGATAATTTATTTAAATTTCTAAATTCCAGGGTACCTTTAAACTGCTTGGCTAATTTAAGTCGAGCCTTTGTGGACATTTTTAATAGGTTATTGGTGTAATGGCAGTCTTGAATTTCCAAAGTCTCACATTTGAATGTAGGATGGGAGTAATTCTTTTGTAAATGTCTCCTTGGATGGAAGAACTCTTATCTGTGGGAAACATAATATGAGGGGTATTTTCATTAGTACTGGACAGCTTTGACAGAAGAATTCTATCTAACATTTGAGTCAGATCACAAGAGGAATATGTATGTTAAGCTGCCTGGCATGGCCAGCCAACAGCGCCGGGGAGAAAATCTCAGAGGCAGAGAAAAGCTTATTTACTACTTTTACTTCTACTTTCGTTAGAGAGAGCTTAGAGAGAGTGAAGAGGAATGAAGTTTCTTCTTCTTTAGAAAGAGATGTAGAGAGAAAGATTAGAGAGTAAAATTAGAGAGAGCTTTCTTCTTTCTTCTTTCTTCTTAGCTAGAGAGAGAGAAAGAAAGATAGCAGCTTAGCTTAGAGAAAGAATTACTTTTAGAGCCTGCTTGTCTTCTTTCTTTCCTCGGGAGCCTCATCTCCTGACTCTGACCAGCAATATACTTCTTCTTACTGGTTTCTTTTCTGTAACCGCTCTGCCTACGTTTTTCTTGGTCCAGCTCTGATTCTTTTGTCTTCTTCTCTGACACTGAACTCTTCTTCTGACCGACCGAGCGACTGCACGGTCTGACTGAATGAAATCAGTCTTCATCTCTCCGAACTTCCGACCGCTTTCACCGGGTTATATACTTTAGCTTTGCGGGTGGCCTCACGTGCATTTACAGGTGCGTCACATACATATCAGGTGGAAATTGATTGGCTTCCAGCTAGCTGACAATAGCCCTTCCTAATTGGTGCTCCTTCATATGTATATACTAGAGTATCCTTTAGTTGGATAGTTATGCGGAGGTTCACAAAGGAATACAGGATGGATTAACATAAAAGAAAACCAGACTTCCTTCATAGCAGGCGTGAATTTAAGGGACTTGAAGGGAGTCCAATGAACAAAATGGCATCAATGGGTTAATAATCAGGCTGACATCGTATGCAATTATAGGAGCCACATATTTATTGTTTACCCACTTATGAAGGATGGTAAGTTTTTTTCATTTTCAATTATTTGGGCACTGTAGTCCGATTATTGTGCCATTTTCCAGGTACCTATTGTGCCTTTTGAAATGTCTTTGGAAATAACCTTTCTTGCTTATTGAGCCTAGACCAGTAATAAGTCTCCTCTGAATGGAAGGAATGGGCTTATTGGCATAAGAGACATAGTTCTCAATGTAATCTCTTTTGAAGTGATTAAAGATTGGGAGTATGTTTTATATTATCCGTGCCACGGGCAAGCCTGTAAAAATGGTCAGGGCCATGAATGGAGGGTCTGGCTCGAGGAGGGTACAGCTACCACCTTAGTCCAAGTATTCTTTTGGGAGTTTATTTTGGAGATGTTGCCTTACTTTGGAGATTTGCCCTTTGAGTGAGGAACGTTATGCTCCCACTGTTATACTGATCAACATCTTTGCTGAACCCTTCTTGAAAGAGGTCCGATAACCCATAACTCCTCCCCACCCTGTTTCCCAAAGGTGCATTATTGAAACAGAAACAATTTATTGACATAATTCTGCTGCCTCAAAACATCACAAGCGTAAAAAGCCAGTACGACTAACTAAAGGATAGGTTTCCAGGTAATTGAGCATGATAAATGTGACAAGGCATTGAAGAGGTAACATTAGTAGAAACAAGTAAGGCTAGATGGTTTTCTGTCCCAAACCAATAGATAATAAGATCCCAAGAAAGGGCTCCCACCCACCAGCAGCACTTGCGAGTCAGTGGTAATGATAGCAAAAAGCGTAAAAGTCATTTAGAAATAACAGAACAGCCCGCCTGATTTCCAGCATGGTGGAGATCGGCTTTCAGTAAGGAGATGCAGTAGTTCCAGTCCTGAAGTACGTACAGTGGACGACAAGCAGCATTTGGCAGACACGAAGCAACAACAGTAAGACCATATGGTGGCAGTGGTCTCGAATGGCTTCCTCTTCTTCCCCCTTTGGTTTTTTTTTTCCTGGTATATGATCTGTAGTAAGATAACCTTTTATTTGTGCTAACTTATAGGGCTATAAATCATGTTAGCAAATAATAACCCTACTGTGTAGAGGTTAGGAAGATGTATAGGCTTTTAAACAGACTAAAACTTTTGACGTCTGCAGTTCCTTAACAGTTAAAACAGTATCCTTTTTTATATTTATTAGGCATTCCTATCAAAAGAAATCTCTCTTTTGAAGCCTCCAGCCTACTAATCTTTGGGGCTAATATAATGTATATCTTAAGTTATATCAACTATTAATTTTTAAATGTCAAGGAATGGGCTGGTGTTTGGGTTTTAACTGCTTTTGGCTAGTGTTTATGATGAAGTAGGTCAAACTGGACTTTTTGTTCTATCTAATTGTTAAGATCAGCCTGAGTTCCCATGGGAGGTCACTTTTGGGTCAAACTTGAGAACCCAGCTACCTTCATTCCTCTAGTGCCATTTGTGCTAGCATTAGAATGTTCCTGTCTTGCTTGACAATGTGGCTTCCCTTGGAAGCACAGGGAGTCTCCCTTCTGCAAGAGACCCTCATCTCATAGCAAGGGCACTGATTGGCTTTGTTTCTTCCAGGGGTCCCTCATGATCTCCCTGATCAGGAGGTTAGTGGCGCCCAAAATTGCCAAGCTCCTTAGAGAAGTTCCCTGTTCCCCCTGGATTCAGACTGACTCTGAGAGAAAGAGCCAAATATTGGTTTTTTTGGCCCTTTTAATAGCTATAAAAGTCCTGATCATAAACATCTAGCAAATTAGATCCTTCACCAAGTCTTAAATTAAGAGCACTGGGCTTTAATTTAAAATGTTTATAACCTTACAGTCATTTCCCCTTTAAATTAAATGGGGTCTGTATTATTTTATCTGTACAGAGTAACATTTAGAAAAAATTAAAGAAGGAGGCTGAGAGCTTTTAATCTTTGTGGAAAAGTAGTAAAATGCTTTGTGTTTTTACAATATTAACCTTTATATAGATTAAAGGCCTCTCATTAACTTAAAAATACATTTATATAGTGCCCGCATGGTAAAAAGTAACATAAAACTTTATATCTTATTGATAACAATTCAGTTATAGAACACATTTAAATATATAAAAAAATCTTTCAAATGTGTAATCTTATAAAGCCAAAATTACCTTAAAACTCTAGTTGGTAGAAACACCAGCTTTGATATAATGCTCTTAAAAAGCTTCTACCTTAAAGCTTGTATACCTGAAAAATGTGAACAACATTTAATAACAAGATAATAGCACCATGAAAATACATTGATGTTTTTTATATTAAATCAAGTTTTAGCTCTTTAAAGAAAAATACATTACACTATTAAGAAAATAACAGTTGTTATTTAACCCAGCTGTATAATTCCTTAATTCCTTCAAGATAACTTGCTCAAGAAAACCCAAAACTTAATAAACACAATGTTTTAAGAAATATTATTTCTCTACCACGTAGATAAACCTTGGTTATATCAGTTAACAGTAAACATTTTGACCTTAGGGGAAAAACCTTTACTTAGCTCTCTTGATTTTTGTTTATAACTTAGTCAACCAACTTACACAGACCTTTTTACATCATTTACTTAAACCCTCTATTATTTTATCATATAAATCTTTCTTATCAAAGAGATCATTGACCATGGTTTTTTTGGGATTGGCTAACTCACTTAGCATTATTTTCTCCAACTCCATTCATTTACCTGCAAATGCCCATGTTTTAGTGATCTCTTTGATATGAAGATACTAACTTATGAAGGCAAGAGAGAGGAATGAGAGGAATGAAAAGCATTTAAAATAGAACAAAGGCAGGGAGGAGGGGAAGGGCAAAAGGATATGAATAATGCAGACTGAGGTTAGATCCATGATTACCCTAAATACAAGTATGAAGACACAATTGTTGTAAAAAAATACTTATATTAAACCAGAACTTGAGAAAATTGGTGTTCTTTATATGTAATATGAAATAATATATATCTTCAAATGGTATAACAAATTAGAATAATAAAAAATTTTTTTAAAAAACTTTCTTCTTTGATGTTTTTCTTCCATTCACATTTTGAAGCAATTCATGTAAATAATTTGAATTTAGATAAATTATATTATCTCAATAAAATATTTTGTTATTTGTAGTACTTTTAATTAGAAACTTTTGAGGGCCTTGTATATATAGAAATCTTCTATAAACCTTATTATATGGAATCATACACATCTCTTTACCAATTCAGGAAAACACAATTTTAACATTTATAAGGTGATAACAAAGCAACTTTAAACCCTTTTTTAAAAAATTTTATCAATTTTATGAAAACATTCAATAATGTTACCCAATGGAAATTAAGGAGTTAAGAGTACTTGATGGTATTTTTTAACATTTTTTTAGCATTTTACCTTGTAAAATTTAATCATATTGTTTTTTCAAAGATACTTATATGAAGAGTAATCTCGTGTCAAATTCAATTTTACTTATTTTACCACAAATTCAGACAAATGAATTGAACACTATTAACCCTTTCTTCCCTTGTAGAAGAGAGTTCTAGAACTAAAGGATATGAGACCCAACACATTATAGTTTTTTTGACCACCTAGAGAGACTTGTCGAGTTAAGTTTAATTTTAAAGGCATCATTATTTTAGTTGATTCACCCCAATTTAAATTGAACCATTTTTAAATCATGGAATTAAAGGTATTCGATCCAATTATACAAGATTTTTATGAGCCGCTCATTTTCTATTTGCCAATCTTGTATCATTTACATGATAATAGACTTATGCACATATATACATCAACATATAACAAGTGGTGGCATATAACACAATAGCAAGGCCTTGTAGCTTTTTTACTCATGGTAATGTTACAGATGTTTAAAAACTCCAAAGTTTGAATAAAAAATAGAACTGATCGAAAAACTTACCCTAGTAGTATAAGACAAAAGAGACTTACAAAAATACATTTTGAATCTAAAAAAGAAAGCAAGAGTCTTAGAAAAAATGACAGCTGGTAATGTATGTCCCAGGTGAAAGACATTTATACTTTTTCTTTTTTTGAAAGATTGTAATGAGACAGATTATGATGAAAATTCCCATAATTTAGTTTATATTGCTTTTGAGACCAAAGCTAACAATGTTAAGCTCCTTACTGAATAAGCAACTGGCTGTTGAACAGGTTCATTCTTCTGTTGTGACCACTCCCATAACTGGTTTTCTCCTCTGCTCAGTGACAAACAGGTGAAATCTTGCCTCTATAGGTAAAACTGAGGGACAAGGTGCTCAAATTTGGGGCCCATTTAATGCCTTAATTGGAGGACAAATCACAGATGTGTTTATCTCTAGTTTCTCTATTTTATTTTTAAGTCCTTAGCTAGGTTTGGCCAAATAGGTGGGGCTATCTCAAATCTAAATCTTTGAGGCAATACTGTCCAGGTTAAATGGAAGCCATAAATCTGATTCCTCAAAGGCAAACAGATATTGCAATTGGAGTCCTAGGACTATATAGAAAAAGGCATCTTTAAAATTAACACAATAAACCAACAGCTGCTGGATTTCAGATAACAGAGTATATGGGTAAGGAACTCTAGGTGGAGGAGAACCAACTCTTCATAATTATTTTGAGTCCTGGACTAGGCCCATTCCCCATTAGATTTTTGAATTTCTAAAAATAGTTTTTTGCTTTTTGATTGCTGAATGATCTTTAATAATCACTCTTTTACCTCTGGGTGTAGGGGGTATTATTTTTTAAGCTTTTTAAAGCAATGTCTTTCTCCAGATCAGAATATATGAGGTTCCCTATACATTCCTATTGTCGTGAGAATTCACATCACACGTGTCCCAGTGAGCATATCCAATGGTATAGGATCCATAGATAAATTACACCTGGCAGTTTGTGTGGAACCAATGTTAAAGGACCTCCTCTAAATAAGGAGAATCAGTCCAGATTCTTGTGAGGCTCCTTGAGTAAGGCCAATCAGGACAAAGTTGGGAGTCATCGGTCCAACATTCCCAATCGGCCAATTTTTTACAGATAGCTGCAAATAAAATTTTCATGAGACAAAAGGCGACTCTGAGGATCCAAAAGTTTTGGTGGAGGCAGTTAAGTAATTCTCCTCCTGGGTATATTGGGGGAAGGGAAGTGGCAGGGGAGGAAGCTGTGCAGGGGTCAGGGCTGGGGAGCAAGCTGCAGGGGCGCCTGCTCGGGAAGATTACCCAGGCAGGTGGGGCGTCACCTCCTCCATCCACAGCATGCGCCAAGCCCCCTTGCGTTCCCGCTTTGCTTCCCACAAGACACACCCACCATCCGCACTGCTAGCGCCCACTGTCTGATTGACCCAGCCCTTCAGCTGCTAGGTTGCCTGACGAAGGAAGGGCACCAGTGTACCATGGCCTGGTTCGACCCCAGAGGAGCATACCAGATGGTTGCTGCCAAAATGATGACAACCGCGTGGCAGACAGACAGAGAAGTGGGGGAATGGACATGCCTAGCCTGGGGACAGGCGGGCCAAAGAGGATGACAGAGCCCCATCCCACTGCTTGCGTCGCATGCGGCGAGGACTCGCCAGTGCCCACTGGTCCTGGACAAGGAGGCCAAGACTGAGACATACAAGAAGTGTGGTTTAGGATCAGGTGTCTTGTGCTTAGTTGGGGACTTTTTGTGGGTTTTTTAGGCCATGGCTTGATAACAAAAAACGGTGTCTCTGGAGCAAAATTTCCTCCAAAAAGAGATAAACGTAGTTCCAATTCCTGGGAGGATCATCCCTTATGCAAATCCAGCCGAGTGAACCCAAATGAAAGAGAGCCGCAATGTGCCTGCCCAAACAAATGTGGTGTGTGTGCCACACTTGGAGATTTGTTGTTTTGAGGAACAAAATAAGACATGGGAGGAGGTTGGGGTTCAGTGATCACGCCTAGCTGAACCAACAGCCAGCACACCAAACATGAAGGGGCCTTACTGAAATCGGGGACTCTTGCCATCCCCAATGCATAGTGGTTGAGCCCCATGTTGGGCGCCAGAAGTTGTTGATACCATGGACCGGCGAGCTCAGTCACTTGAGGTAAGAGTTGCGGAGTCAAACCACAGACACCACGGTGCAACACGATTGACTAGTCAAGACACAGACTCCGGTGTAAGGTGAAGGCAAGCAGTAGCTAGCCTGCTTGCATACTCATTGCGGAATGCTCTTAGCTATTTTAAGGGGCTTTTTATCCAATTACCTTATGCCAACTGATGACAGACCCCAGACACCCCTACCCTTGTTCTCCTTGGCAATGGCAAGTCTACCTGGTCAACCAGCAATTCTGCCCGCCCTGGAAGCAGCCAATTCTGCCTGGCAGCAGCAATCTATGAGGAAGTGGTTTCGCTGTTGGCCAGCCACAGTGGACACGTGACACCCAGTGCCATATGTTCCCACAGGTTTGCTTGTTGTATAGGTTGTTCCTAACACAATTGAGCTGTTTGCAGTCCTGCTTGTCCAATGCTACGAGACAATCGCATATGCCATGGTCTCCCAGCCCTAAATGATCATATATGCTGCCTAGCCATGAGCAAAGTGAATCTACTGGAGGTGTGTGTGCTGGCTCCCCATTCCTGCCCCTTCTCACAACTGCTGATTTGTCCATGTAAGAGTCCTATCTTGTGCCCCATTAACTGGTACATCAGGCTTCAAGAAAGTTTGGGGAGCAATGTTTAGGTAAGACATTTGCATTTCTGGAGATCCTCCAGAAAACTAGCTTCAGAACCTTCCACATTAATCAAGAAGCATAAGTGCTGCCCCACCCAGAGCCCTGTGGAGCCCATGTCCTATTAGACAGTCAAAGCCCCTCAGGTAAGCTCCCTTTGGCTGTGATTAATGGAACTAAAAGAGGTCTCCATCTTGTTCTTTTAAGCAGCCATCTTAGGATTTTACTGAGAACTAGTTCTTTTCTCAGAAATAACAGAACATGAAAGTCCTGCTCTGTACACATTATGGTACCTAGCATAACTTACTTGGCAACAACAAAAATAGCCAATTCTTATACAATGTCCAACTTTTCTCTTTGGTTTCCATTTTTCTAGGGCAACATACCTCGTCATAGATTGATTGACTAGATGTTCGTAACCCCTCTGATGTGTACTCAAGCTAGGATTATTTGAACCCCTTCACTTTCTACTTCTTGCTGGCTATGCCAACCTGAAAATCCCATGGGAAATACCATTGTACCCATGTGGCATTGTCTCACTAACTGCCTCAAATTCAGCTTCTTACTGTGGCTTGCTTACATTGGCAGAACAACCAAATATAAACCCTTGAAATTTAACTGCCAGCGTTCCATCCTGTCACACTGTGTGGAGCGTTTCAAATGGTGCCCCACTGATCAGCTTAAGAAAGGCTGTGTGTGTGTGGTGTGAGAGTGTGTGTGTGTGTGAGAGAGAGATGTGGCATGGATTTTAATCCATATTTTTGCTGGATACAAACATTTTTGGAGGATCCCACCAAGATCCCTTTCCTTGCTGTGTCACAACACCATATAACCTCCTTTCATTTGGTTTCCTGACTCCCTCCTGGAGTAGAAGGGGAGCTCCGAAGACATCCTAAAACCACACTCCCTGTGATATTCCAGCTGCCTATCAGGACAAATTCACAAAGCCACCTGTGATCTGTGAACTGGTGAGTTAAATCTTGGGTACACAAGGTTAGAAACCAGGATGCAGTTGGCTTACACTGTAGTCCCGCAGGACCAGGTGAGAACGTCACCCTGTTCACTGGCACTAACTCTCCCCCTCCTCCCCAGACCCCCATGTGGACAAAATGGTCCCCATTGTCTGTTTGTATTTCTGTTGTCAGTCTGGTTTGTGGCTATCCTGTGCCTTTGCTTTGCTTTTCTGTGCCGAGTCTCTTTTTCAGTACAAGTCAACCATGAAAGAACCAATCAACACAGTGTGTCACATATTAACCTGTATCTAGACATCATTTTCAGGACTTCCAGAAACATTATGCTTCTGATGACAGGTGTCTGTTAACAATTAGATTTACAAAATTCTGTAAATTGAAATGCCCAAAAGAAACCTGTTTAATCAGAAACCCCTTGGACTTCCGCATTAGGTTAACTCTGGGAAGCGAGACTACATTTCCTCTTGGAACCTACTCCCTACCAGCACCCAAATCCATCCCCTCTCATTTTTCCCCTCCAGCTGGCCCCTTCCCCTCCTCACAATACCTGCCCTCCTCACCTTCACCCCTGATCCCTCCCCTCCTCTGCCGAGGGTCCGATCCCCAGTGGTATCCAAGGGGTCCTGAAGATGAATGTCATCAGCACAAGAAAATAGTCAAGGAGTCGTTCTGTTTATAGCAATCTCCAGAAAGAGAGCTAACCCTGCTTTCTTTGTGTCTTTATTATATGCTTTTTCTTTCATTATAGGTACAGAATCATTCCAACCAACAAAAATGCATCACTAATTATACTAGTTTCCAGATATGTGTAATTCTCGCCAGAAAGTGACAATCCCTTATTTAATAGGTGCCAGACTGCGTAATAAGAAACTCTATATCACCTAACCTGTCATTATTATTTAACTTTAGATGTATACCTACACCTGAAAGCTTATGAGTCCTAAAAGATATTTCTATAATCATCGATAACTCTTGTAGTCCCCCCCCTTCTTTAAAAAACCACCCCAAAAAAAAAAAAAATTGTCCTATTCTAAATTTTTAACAATGCAGTGCTACTTTTTAAACCATTAGTCAAGTGGTGCAGTGGGAGTGGAGAAAGAACAATAGAAATCGTAACCGGTTTGTGACATCACCTGTTGAGTTGCTTTCCTCAGAGAGTTTCATTAATTCTTTTGTTAAAGTGCACCCAGGGTGCCTTAAATCTTTATAATCTTTGACTAAAAGGTAAGCTTTGTGTGGCATCCCAGTAAGTCAACCAAGTTGCCAAGCAATATTAACTATGTGTTTTCCATCCTTCATCATATATCCCTGTGTAAAGTAAAGAAGGGTCTCTGAGGATACCATCAATCTTCCTTAATCAAGTAGGCTATGTATGGTGGCTCTGTACTGTGGGTAAAATAATTCTTTCTCTTAAATAAGGCACTTTACAAGGGTTTGGATGGCCTTAGAACAGGAGGCCTGTAGAAATTATTAACTGAGGGGCAAACAATTCTTGTTGCCCAAACCTGTTTCCCAGACACCTGTGACAATTCTTAATTATTTTTTTAGACCCATCTGGAAATATCCTTGCAAGTCTAAACAACATGTATTTTCTCTCTTGAATTTGGCAAATTTCCTGTTCCATCCATATCATAAGTATCAATAATAAAAAACACATTGTTAAATTAAATTAACTCCCATGAAATTTATTTCCAGATACAGCACCTTGCCGCTGTATTCCCCACACTGATCGCTTGTCAGACAGTGGTTGCCTGGAATTTCCTTCACCACTCCTTGCCTTCTCCTCCATTGACTCCACCTTCCCCCATTGTCAGTGTCCCTCTCCCTGTCTCACAAAACCCCTCTTTTACTGAGCCAATCACAGGACTCATCTCTCTTTTAGATCAGTTTTCTATAAACCCACCAGCCTACCTGGAATGACTGTCAACATCTTCTCCAAACTCTGTTCAATCTGGAGCGCGAGAATGCATCAGACAAGAAGCTCAGAAATCTATCTTGCTGCTGAGACGGTCTGCCCACAGATGATCCTATCCTTGACAAGCCATGTTTCCCCGCCTCCAATCCCACTGACCCCAATGAAGATATTGTAAGAAGCTTAAACTGGTTTGCCAGACCTCTATTGCAGGGAGTTTGTCCACCACTAAAGCACCACTAACCTTTCAAAAGTGAGGGAACAAACCCAGGCTCTAGCAAATCTCCAAGTGTTCCTTGGAGTGCCTCCTACATGCTACGCTCTACACCCTATAGACCCTGAGCTACTGCAAAATCAAAGAATGAGAAATATAACCATTGGTACCCAGTTAGGCTCCTGAAATGTAAGAAAATCTCCAAAAACTTTTGAGAAAAAAGGTTTGTATCTGAATTGAATAGTATTTTCCCAATGAGTCCATAATAAACAGAGATCCTCCCGAAAAAGGACAATACAAAAGACTTACTAAGTCTTATTGGGCTGCCACAAATGACCTAACACCCCTTCTAACAGGCCACCTACTTCCAAAGGATCAAAAATTAGATAAAAAGGACCAATGTGCCTACCTGGAAAAGAAAAAGGGACATTGGAAAAAAAATGCTCATAGAAAGCCTGGAATTCCAAACTCTCCAAACCAAGGTCTGAAAAGGTCCTTTCTATACTGGATGAGGACTGATGGGCGCGTGCTCCTATTCCAATAAGTCACCAAGAGCCTATGGTAACCTTACAAGTAGGGTCAAACCCACAGAGTTTCTAGTAGACACTGGAGGTACCTACTCATTGTTGCATCAATCTAAAGAACACCTGTCAAAACAAAAAAAATCCCTATACAGGAAACAATGGAAAAACCCAGCACTGCTCTTGGACAAGAACAAAATCACAGACCATTGGATAGGGAACTATTACTCACTCCCTTACTAGTGATGTCTGATTGACCATACTCTTACTGGGGGAGACGATAAAAACTAACTCTTGGGGCAGGAGCCTCATCATTATTGTTCCTATGTAAGTCAAGACTATAATTAAAAACTGCCACAGAGAGATGGATAACAAATGCCAAGTTTGACACAATCCCAAACCTTGTGCTAGACCCCACAATGAGTGAAATTCCACTACTACACAACCTTAAACACAGCCACTCTACTTCCTGATGATGATTCCGTCTCAACTTGTAGTACGTGCCTAGTCTAGACATATTTAAGCAGCTTTCATGGAACCAGACTTTGATCTACAAGATGATCCTGGGGAGAAAAACCATAGAAACCCCTTTCACAGATGGAAGCAGTTTTATGAATAGATGGAGTCAGGTAAAGGCCAGGAGAGGCTGTAGTCACCAATGATACAGGTAATCTGGGCACAAGTGTTGGGGACACGGGAACTTTAGCTCAAAGGGCAGAGACTCAATAGCTGTAACTCCAGGCCCCTCAGTTGGAAAAGACAAAACAGTCACCAATTTATATGGACAGTAGGTATGCTTTTGCTACAACTCATGTGCCTGGAGAATCTAAAAAGAGAGGTTTATTTAACCTCAGAAGGAAAGAGTATAAAAATGTCCAAGAAATTCTGGCCCTTCTAGAACCCATATTGGCTACCAAAAAGTGTCAATGATCATACATTTTCCAAAGCCCACCAAAAAGAAGAGGCATTAGAAATATAAGGAAATAAGTTTGCTGATCAAGCCAACCCTAAGACCATGGGGCCATTAACTATTCTTCTAGTCCTCCCTGAGCAGATCCTGCCTTTACAGCCTATTTATTCTGAACAAGATAAAATCAAAATTAAGCAACTCGATGCTCACAAAACTCTGATGGATGGGCTATACTCCCAGACAGCAAAATTTACCTAACCAGATGATATCAGCCTAGTCCTCATCATCACCAACATCAAAGGACCCATTTGGTCCAAACCAAAAATGATTGAACTGCTCAGAGAGGGTAACCACTTCAGGAATAAACAAAAACTAAGTACAAGTCTACCATCTTCTGATGTCCACTACTGCACCAGTAATGCTACATTGGATCACACAGGTAATCTGCAATCCCAGATACTGGGCTATTGGCACCAGAAGAATAACATTGGATATAGACTTTACTGAAGTGAAAGGCACAGGTATGGATATACATATTATTGGTTTTGTAACACCTACTTGGGATGGACAGAGGCCTTTCCACCAACAAGGGAAACGCCCACATTACAGTTAAAACCTTATCACAAAATTATTTCCCAATTTGGCACTTCCCTTATCTATAGGGACCAAACATTGGCCCTGCACTTTATGGCAAAAAATAACTAAATCTTTGAATCCCTAGGGATTATTGGAAACATCCACTGTGGCTTATGACCTCAGAGCTACAGGACAAGTAGAAAAGCCATGAATAGGACTCTAAAAAGAAACTTTAACCAAATTAATATTGGAGACTGGTAAAACGATGGGAAGACCACCTTCCCATTGCTCTCCTTCATGTCTGTATGCACTTCCTAAAAACAGGGAATAACTACCCCCCTTGAAATTATGTTTGAATAGACCCCCAACTTTTGTATACCTAAGTTAAATCAATCACAGTTAACTGAAAACCATTTTCTTGAATCCTGAAGGGCTCTAACAAACCTAGGTTCATACTTACATTAAAAAGACTCTGAGAAGAGTCACATCCATGTAAACAAAAAAACAACAAACAACAACAAGGTTTCTCCTCAAGCCTTAACCAATAAATGCTGGCTCTGCCTCAACCCTGAACCCCCTTATTTTGTTGGGTAGGCGCCAATATCTCCACCCATGACTTCTTAAATGTCAGTCCCAGGAAAAGTTAATATAACTACTCTGCCCTTAGGGAAATATACCTAAAATAACACTGACGATTTAACAAGGCAAAGGACCTTTATTTTCATACCCCTAACTTCAATCTCCAATACTCGCCCTACTCGAGATGCTTGTACCCAAAGCAATCGTCCCATCATGGGGTTATAACAATTACCTCATTGCCCCTAAAGGGACATGTGTTTACCGTACTTTATTCTAAGCCCTTGCCTTAATTTTTAGGTTATTTTGAACCAAACTGAGGCAGGAACAAAATCTCCATGGGCTGAATTTTGTGTCACTGTCCATATAGCTCCACAAGTATAATTAAAAATAGTGAGCAAGCAGGAGCAGAACATTTTGAAACAAATAAGTCAAAAGGGCACTACTAGTATTGGTACCATTGGTTAGTAGCAACTGGAATATCAGTTCTACTGCTGTATGGAGCAACAGCAATTTAATACTTCAAGACCAGAATTAAATAAATTGCTCAGTAACTCCATATAGACAAAGACATATCAAGAACTAGAAAAGACTTTTATCCAGGCTAGAACAATCCCTAAACTCCTTAGTGGAGGTCACCCTACAAAATAAGAAGAGGTCTGATTTGTCTGTTCCTAAAACAAGGTAGATTGTGTGTGGCCATTAGGGGAAACAATGGTGTCTTTTTATGCTAGTAATCATTCAGGTGTCCCCATCAGAGAGTTTGTCTCTATAAAAAGAGACTAAAAAGAAAAGGGACAAAGCCCACATAAAAAGAAAGAAAGGAAGAAAGAAAGAAAGAAAAAAGAAAGAAAGAAAAAAGAAAGAAAGAAAGAAAGAAAGAAAGAAAGAAAGAGAAAAAGAAAGAAAGAAAACCTGCTATGGACATCGTTTTTCTGGTCCCCATGGCTTTCTACTTTGGATCAGCACTGATTAGCTGGTCCCCTGCTTATTATTCTTTTAATGCGTATGTTTTCTCCATGTGTCCATAAACTGGTAAGCTTCTAACATCCAACAGAAATCCTATCTGTCAAACTCATGGTTTTGCATACCCATTATAGATCAGTTGACCATCTGAAAGACTTAGATAAATTAGACACAGATGTGTAATGACAAAGATTAATCTATCCCAGGAGTAATGTGATTAGGAGAGCTAAGAGGGACTCCATCTTGTTCTTCAGGATTTTTTACTGAAGAAAATAGTTCTGTTTCTCAGAAATAATAAACACGGAAAAGTTTTGCCTCTGTAACCATAATGATTATCTTGCATAACTAATAGGTAACACAAAAAATAGCATTCTTATACAATGTCAAATTGATCTTTTTGTTTCCATTTTCTTTGGACATCGGACCTTGCATCAGATTGATTGTCTAGATGTTAGTAACCATCCTCTTGATAGGTAACTCAACTATGATCATTTTTGAATCCCTTCCCTTCTATTTCTTGCTGCTCATGCCAACCTGAAAAGTCCCATGGGTAATACCATTGGATGGTGGAGCAGAGATTTCACTGGGGCCACGGAATAGGCCAGAAGTCACTCATTAAGGCCTCCTGACAGCCAGTTCTGCCACCAGCAGGATAGGGGCCTGGCTTTGACCCAGATACACAAGGCCAGTGCAAAGAGGAGCTCCTTATCATGGTGTTGGTGTGAGCAGAAATGGGTTAGAAGCTTGAAGAGGTCAGGACTGGCAAAACTGTCCATGCCTGGGGAAGCTAAACCCGGGTGGCCTCCTTTGCCCTCATTTTAGAAAATGAAGGGGAGTGAGCCTTTTCATTGGTTATCCATGACATATTGCATCCATGAGACTGATGGGAAAGATGAAAAATGGGCATGATTTGCAGTGCTCTTGGAGAGTATGGTGGTGACAGTTATGTGAGGATGAGGTGGGTTCTCCATCCACTGTCTGTGAGGAAAATAGAAGCTCAAGGAGACCACTTGCTTCAATGGCACACAAAGTGAGCATCCAGCTGAATTGAATGTGGTCAGAGCAATCGAGATCCTAGCAGGCAAAGTTCCAGCTGCTTTAAGGCGAGATGCTAGGTCAAGTTCAGGAGACCAGTCGTGTAAGTGGGTGAGCACAGAGAAGTCCCACATCCTGCTTGAGCTGCTGAACCTGAATCACTCATTTGAATTTGGGCACACAAAATTGACCACAACCACAGACTCATATACCTTTAAGCTTTAGGATGACTTTCTCCACTCCCCAGCCTCAAGACCCAAATCAGAGGAGCAATGTAAAAACCCAGAGAGGCTGAAGAAAGAAAGAGGGTGAGGAGATGGAGAAACTTGTTCAAAACAGGTAAGCTGTTTCCTAGAATATTTGATTCTAAATACTTCAAGAAGGTAAGATTAAAAAGGACAGGTGTCGGTAGCCCAGCCCCTCTGGGTGTTACCCAGTCATAGGGCCAACCATGTTATCTAGCCAGGAAAAGCTGATTCATGAGTCCTAATGACTCTGCACTCAACATCAGTGCCCTTTCATTCTCCTGGACAAGACCATCAGGACTTAAAAGAAGTTTATTTACACAGTGGCTTTCACATATTCCCACCCCCTTTCTTCCTTTTAAAAAATGGAAGATGAGTTTTGCAATCTCACAAGTTCCAAATTCTTGATTGTGAGTCTCAATATCCTATAATTTATGAAACAAAAGAGAATTAGTAGCAAGGAAAACAGTCCAACAATATATTGGTGCAGAATGATTTAGTGTTTCAGGGCTAAAACCATTTAAACTCTCGAAGTACTTATGATCAGCAAAAGAGGTAGGATCCGAAAAATCAATCTCACTTTTTTTGTATATCTTGAATATGATGATGTAACTCCAAAAGATTCAAGCTGTTATTGCTCTGGCCCCTTACCTAACAAATTGGTATTTAACCTTCTCCAAATGCCATAGAAGGCATTGTATTTGGCAGCAGTAAACAACACAGATATTTATATTCAAGTGTGACATTCAAGCCTTTCCTTGAATTTCAAAGCTGAAAGCTCATTACCTATATTTTATGACAAGAAGCTTCTAAGCATTTACTTTAATTTTCAATCCTTTCATCAATATTTTGTTTGATTATGCAGAGCTTTGAAAAATATTCTATCAAATTATTTTGAGTTATGCAGAGATTTGAAAATATTTTTTTCAAATTATTAGGAAAATCTGCATGCTGAATATTTTTGAGATATGTCCACTGAGGGCTGAAACCGTGGGTGCAATAAATGAAACTAAGGTGGCCACCTTCCTAGAATTACAAGTCCAAAAGCATGCTTAGGTCTCAATCAGCCTGGCACGTATTTTTGTTGTAAGACTTGACAAACCTAGCATCAGCATACCGACGGCTCTGAATTATTAAGCTGGACAATAAGACAAAAGAGGCTGGTGAAATATTAGTGTCATCTTTCTCCCCTATTATATATGGTGATACAATAGGTAAATTACATTTATTGCATGATATGAAATATTTATCATCCTTTCTTTTAACTTTTCACATACCAGTAATTAAAACGTAAGTGAGTTAAACACACAAGGCCCAGCAGGCCAAAACAATAACCTCCTTACAATTCAGCCCACAAGTTGTGGTTAAAGACTTGTCCAGTACAATGTAAAAATTCTGAGCAGCAAATTAAATGGCCAGAACATCCTTCTGAATGCCACCTTTTGCTGTAGTCAAGAGCCATGACCCCTAGTATGATACTAACAAAACCTCCAGGGGTATTTCTGGCAGCACTCTTGCATAATTGCTTTTTGTCAAATCTAGGAGACCAGTATAGGATGTACCCACCATCTCTGGGCACCTTATGTTGTTACTGCTGGCAAGTAATTTTATACAATCCATCCACGTAGGAAAGGTGCCAAGTATATCACAGAATGGTAGGACAGTTAAGGTATTAGGGACATTCTGCTGAAATGACTGGCTTGTTCTGAGAACATTTCCATTTTTAATAACTGTTCTAATGTAAGGCTTGTAAAACCCCAGGGACAGTACAAATAGCTGGTCTAAAGGCTCCCCCAACTGCTGTCTTTTCCTCAAAGGACACTTTTAGACAGCCAGCACATTTATCATGGGACCAACACATAGGTAATTGAGCATCTGTAGCCAGCAAAATAAATCCAGTAACATGGATGGAGTAATAATGGATGACTGTCAATGTCTCCCATCAAATATGAGTCATTAGTAATTTACGGGAGTGATTCTTCCATCACACCAACCACTGGGTGTACTAAAGGTGGCTCTGGAAAATATGTCCAATAAGTAATTCTCCCCCTGTGTCCCAGTTACCTGACAATCTCAATAGAGCTAGCATTACTATAAGCTCATAGTTGGACGACTTAAGTTTTCTTGCTGCTGGATCAACTGCTCAGGACCCTTTAACCATCAGATTCCTTAACTGCTTCGCATGAGAGGTAGCTTCACTGTTGGGTCCTCTCTGGGGCCTTCTCATTTTCCCTCCTTCTTTGGATGTAACTTCCATCCTCTTACTGGGAATCAGAAAGCTGATGTTCTTTGGTTTGCTCCTCAGTTGTTTGAATCCTGCTCTAAGTCCTCCACATATTGTGGCATATTCCAGGTACCAAAACGGGATGAAAGCACCTTCTGGGAAAATACAAGCATCACCTTTACTCCACATTAACACTGAATCTGTGTCCCTTTATATTGACCAGTTTTGTGATCCTTCCACCAAACTTGGCCTAAGTGGGCCGATGCTGTGGAAGAACATGTTCGCTCAGCTGCATTCAACATTATTAGTCCCACAGTTTAGAAAACTTAAAACAAATGGGGCATGGTTTAAGATTATTTGGGGCTCATATTTCCCCCATTCTGTTTTGTAAATTGTAATTCAATAGATATATGAGCTTGTTCTACACATACCTTGACTTCAGGGTTGTGAGGAATACCTGCTTATGGTCCAATACAAAATTGTTGGCAATATTCTGAAAAGAAGAGTAGTATAAGTTGGTGCATTATCATTTTAATCTGTAAAGGACATCCTAATACTGCAAAAAGGAGGTAGGCAATGAGAAAACAACATGTGAGTATTTTCTTTCGCATGGGCTGTGGCAAAGATAAAAATCAGGAATTAGTGTCCTATAATTACATGTACATAACATTTGTTTACCAAACTAAGGGATGTGAGTTACATCCACATTCCATAACTGATTTGGGCATAGCCGCAAGGGAATTTAACCCAGATGGGTAAGTGGGAACGTGTGTACAAGGGCCCTGTGGGTCAATGTTGTACTATTGGACGAGATGGCTCTCTATAAATATAAATTTTTTATACAACTAGAGGCAGTTTTGTAAGAGCCTTTTATGAGGAAGTAACTAAGATGGCAGCTGGCTGAGAGCCAAGAGGAGGCGTTTACTTGTTTTACACCTGACCTTAATGAATTTGACTAAGATTCTCTTTCTGTGCCACACCTGTACACTTTGTATGCTTAATGGGTGAAGAGTAACCAAGGCAGGGGACATCAGAGAGGGAGAGAGAAAGCAGAGAAGAAGAAGCAACAATAAAAGAAAACCAAGCATGTCCCAGTCTGCTCCAATTTCTTTTTCCTGCGGTATTGGTTTGCTGTACTGGCAACAAGCATGGCCCGTACGGGGAATTGGCATGGCAGGTAAGAGAACTGAGAACCTCACAGGATCTCTAGTCAGAGCGGTTAAGGGTGAGAGAAAATGGGTTCAAAAATTTCAAAGATCTGAATTGTCAAGGCTAATTGAAGATTTGTTATACATAGTTTAAAGAATGCCTCTCTCAACTAGACCTGGGTTCAGAAAAAAGTGTTACAGAGTCAGTTAGGCCAGTGAGTGTAGTATGAGGAAGGCGGAGTAAGTGAAAGTTGATCTTGAGAGTACAGTCCTCCAATAAAATGAGGAAAAGGACCAGATATATGACGTCAATGTGGAGGAACCACTTGTGCCCTCGGCTCCCCCATGGGATGAGTCAATTGTAGAGACTAATAGTAGGGGTCTTTCTAGGTGCTTGCCTGCCCTTGAGTGTCGAAAAATTCTAGGGGTCTTTCTAGGTGCTTAGCGTGCCCTTGGAGTTCAAAATTCACAGGAACTATGGGATCTGCCAGTGTTTGAAGACCAAAATGAACAAAGATACCATCAATATCTAGATTTCAAATTATAAAAAATTTTAAAGAAGTCAACAATGACATATGGCCCCCCCAAGCTCCTTTCACTATAACATGTTAGAATCTCATATACTTTGAATTTAACTCCTACAGATTTGGAAAGACTTATGTAAGGCAGTATTGAGCGGGTGACAATATTAGTCTCGAGTTGCAATTTCAAGGTTCTGTGTTGAAACAGGCTCGAAGAAATGCAGCTGCAGGTTTCCAGATCGTAACATAGACATGTTAACTGAGAACGGGCAATAATGCTGAGTTACAGGTTCAGATTCAGTAAGATCCTGGAGTTTACATTCACATATATGTCGCAGCTGTTAAGGCATGGAAAAACTTTGCAAGGATCTGGTGACTTACAGGGTAGCTTGTCTAAAGTAATACGAGGGACCCAATGAGCCATATGCCAAATTTGTTGATCATGTTTTACAAACATCCAGCAGAGTTTTTGGAGATGTTGATTAAGTCCATGCCATTAGTTGTTCAGGGCTGGCATATGAAAATGCCAACAAATAATTGTCCAAGATGCTATCAGACCTTGAAAATCAAAAAAGGACCTTTCAGTTTATATAAAGCTTTGCAAGGACATAAATGCAGCATTTATTACAGTAAGTGTAAACGCAGCAGCCATGAGAGGTGCTTCCCTCTTAATTTTTCAAGAAGGGCACAACCTAAAAATTATTATCAGCATAGTCCCACCAGGTTATTTAGAAAAAAAATATCCCCAAAGAAGGCCAAGAGACAATAGAAAAAAACCAAGCTCGTTTGTGCCCCAGGCCACTGTCCCAGGTGTAAAAATAGGAAACCATTGGGCTAGTAGTGCAGATCCCAAACGATTATTGGATGGTAACATTTTGTCTGGTAATTCAAAAAACGGGCCCGGGCCCCAGTGCATTGGGCCCACAAATACACGAGGCATTAGAGAAAGGAGTATCCTCAAACATCTATCCAGATGATTCCCTCAACACAATTCACTTTTACCCATTAACTCCCCTTGTCAGAGGCACCAAAGGAAGATGCAGGGCAGGACCACTGTTCGCAGCATCCCAATAGTGCTAAACCTGAGATGGGGGTTCAACTGATACCCATGGGAAGTCAGGGGACCTCTTCCCTTAGGACTGAGGACTTATCCTGGGGCAAAGTTCTAAAAGCTTATCTGGACTTCAGTTTTACTCCAGGTGTGATTATGAATTCTGACTATCAAGATAAAATCAAGATATGCTCACGCTCACCTCGAGGCATTAAGCTCTGTTACCAAGGGATAGAATAGTCAGCTCCTTCTACTTCCGCATCCTACATGACTCATATAATGTGAATCCTCAAAATAGGAAGAATAGGGGATTTGGTTTCCACTGGCTTGGGTTCTATGCTTCTCCTGGGTTATCAGGATTGTTCACAAGAGGCCTATGTGCAAAATAAAAATTCAGGGAATAGAGATGGAAGGTTGATTGACACAGGGGCTGACTCTTCTATTATTAATTCCCAACAATGGCCCAAACATTGGCCTTTACAGAAGGCCTTCAACTAGTTTGAAAGGCTTAGGATATTCTGATAGCCCAGAACAAAATGCAACAGTTTCAAAGTGGGAGGATAATAAAGGGCATCATGGAACATTTATAGGCCTTATGTTTCTGTCGAGCATCCAGTTACCTTATGGGGAAGAGATATATTAAAACAAATGGGAGTACACCTCAAACACAAGCCCCAAAGGTGTTCAAGTAAAAAGCTGGAGTCTCATGGAAAAACAGGGATAATATTCCAGGTAAAGGACTAAAAATAATTTACAAAAGGTGAGCTTAACCCTATTGAGCTTAAGGAAATCATACATCGAAAAGGTATAGGATTTTTTTTTAATGGGGCCACTGAGAAAACAAATTTGAAAACCATGGCTTTCTTGATAAGCCATTTTTGGGGTCCCTCAGTGGCCCCTATCTAGAGAGAAATTACAAGTGGCCCCACTATACTAGTCCAAGAAACAACTAGAGGCAGGATATATAGAAACCTTCTACTGACCTCTCCCTGGAATTCCCCCATATTGTGAGTAGGAAAAAAATCAGGAAATGGCGCTTGTTACATGAATCTTGAGAAATCAAAAAAACTAATGTCACATATGGGCCCCTACCCAACCTGGCTTCCTAATCCTATAGAATTCCTAAAAATTCCATCTTATAAGCCCATTGATATAAAAGATTGTTTTTTTTTTTTTTCATTTCCTTTACATCCTTTGGATGCCCCCAGAGGTTTGCTTTATCAGGTTCGCTCTATTAATAATGATAGACCTGACCAAAGATTTCAGTGGAAATTTTAACCCAGGGTATGGCTAATAGCCCCATCTATGTTTCCAAATCTATGTGATAAAGTTATTCATCCAATCAAGAACAAATACCCGGAGCTTATGTGCCCCTCTATTATATGGAATATGTTCTGCTGCTCATCCTAATCAAGAAGTCTTATTCTACCATATTTAGCGATATAACGAAAACTTGAAATGATATGAACTAAACCATTGCTGAAAAAAATGTTCAAACTAGATCTCCAATAATTATATCTAGGATCCCAAAATTATGGATACTTTTATTAGGCCTCAAAAAAATCTTAAATAAATAAGGAACATCTAGCTACTCTTAAATGAATTTCCAAAAATTGCTAGGAGACATTAATTGGCTTTCACCCTACACTAATAAGCCTCACTACTGGCCAATGAAGACCCATATTTAATATCCTATCGCGGGAACCCTGATCCATCTTCAACCGCAAACAATGACTCCTGTTCTAGGGAAGCTAAAAGTTGGTAGAAAGGCCATTGAAGGATTCCATTGTGAAGAATTGATTTTACTCACTGCTGACATTGATCAATTATTTCTCACAATATAACACCCCCACAGGAGTATTTTGGCAACAGGGGCCTTTAATATGGATACATCTGCCTATCTCTCCTAAAAATACACATTGAGTCCTACACCTTCCATGGTGCTAAACTTATTCTCCAAGGAACTTAAATCTTCCTATTAGAATATTTGGCATTCACCCAGCTACTAATATTACCCCAAACACATCCCATCACAAGATTGAATATTTATGCTTCAATGATAATGAATGGGCTATATACTAGATGCACTACTTTCTGCAAATTTTTAATAACCATCTTCCTAATCTCCTATACTACTTTTTTGTATCAATCATCCATTAATCATTTCCACAGGTCATAAAAAATAACCTATTTCAAAGGCATTAAATGTATTTACAGATGGGGACCGTCTAATGGTACTGCTGCAGTAGTCCACTCAAAAAAAATATGATTCATATTACTACTGCCCATAGAATTAGCTCATGGTAGAGTTAGAAGCTGTTATTATCGCACTTGAAAAGTTTTAGCGAACAGCCCAAAATATATTCTCAGACAGCACTATATTGTACATGGCAGTCCCTAAATTAGAACTAGCAGGTCCAATAGGCACCTCGTACTCCAGCCCTTTAAACTGTTTATTCAATTCAAAACCTTCTATGGGAAATAAAGAACCCTTTGTTAATTGCCATATCAGAGCTCATACTAATTTGCCCTGGTCCACACCATGAAGTTAATCAAAGGCCGATGCCCCTTCACTCAAACAATCTTTATATTTTTCAGACAGTCCAAACAAGCAACACCATCATTCTATCTCAATTTCATGTTAACAGTACTACTTTACAACAAAGTTTCAAATAACTAAAGATCAAAGCCTCGAAAAATTTGTGGAAGGACTTGTCAACTGTGTGACACATTTGCCCAATCCACCATCATGGTGTTAACCCAAGAGGATTAATTGCCCAGTCATTTTATGCAGATGGATGTCACTCATCGGAGCCAAGTTTTTGAAAAATTGCAATTATTCAATGTGACTAATGGATACAGGCTCAGGCAATGAATTTTTTGCTTCCTTACATGCTGGAGAAAAAGTATAAAGATGTTACAATCTCATTGTTTTACAAGCTTTTTGCTGCATTGGACACTCCCCCAAAATGCTTAAAACAGACCAAAGGCCCTGCATATACGTCCTCATCTTTTAGAACAGTTTTGCTCCCAAATTCAACATACTTCATAAGACTGGTATTCCCAAATAATGCCTCAAGCCAAGGTATAATTGAACAAGCTAATCGCACACTCAAACTTATGCTTTTTGAAACAAAAGAAGGAGATTCGGACGACTCCTAAAGAAAGATTAGCCGTTGCCCTTTTACTTTTTAAATATTTTAACTTTGGATTTCCAAAGGATATTTGGCTGGAGACAGACACTGGAATCCACATCCAACACATAAACCTTTTGGTTTATTGGAAAGGTGTTCTTTCAGGCACATGGAGAGGGCCCAGACCCAAATTATTGGGGAAGAGTATCCTGTTTGTGTCTTTCCACAGCATGCATCACTCACCGTGTGAATACCATCAAGATTTGATAAAACAGTACCCAAATCAAAAGGCCAAGATGAAGTTGAATGTGGAATGATTCCCCCCTTTATCAATCAATGCACCTGCGCGATTTCATCTCTTTCTCCGACAATGGGACCTCATCTCATGCTGAACTGAGCCTGGAAACAGCCAGTGTAGAACATAATTGTCATGGGTAACCCTCCTGAATGGATTTATCCTGACATGCATGGATTTCTCACTTCCCAGTTAGAACAAAGCCATGGTGCTGTTGAATACTGGGGGACTCGGCGGAATTTAGCTGTAGGAGTAGAATTTTATTTATATTTGTGCGCGCGAGTTGAGAGCTGCGGGATGCGCTGGGGCTTTAGAGATGATGGGAGGGAGTGTGGAGTGGGGTTTGTATATGCTTACTATATTAGTATCTCACACACTCTTTAGTGTGCACACTACACAACAGAGAGAATCACCCCTTATAAGTGCAATTGTAAAATTTACACATCACTTAGCGTATCTAGCAAGTGGCAGGCCATCAAGGTCAATATGCGAGGGAACTCAATGTAGCTCAACTCAGCAATTGTCCTGTGATTTAGGAATGTAGTCAGACAATTAAATGAAGCGTGACATGTAGGGTTTTTCTTTCGTTGAGATCTCTATAATTAAATATAATCTTTGATACTTTGGTGACAAGTGTGAGCAAGAGAAAACATTCTGTTGAATATATTTAGCCTCAATTTTTAGAAAATTTAGTTTTTCCCAGGGTTCTGAACTTTTGCAAAATACTTATTAGTCCTTACTCCTTTCTGAAAGGTAGATAGAAAGATTATGGGGATATTGAAGCAGGTCCTCTTTTCCCCAGTGGTTTTGGCTCATAAAAATCTCAGGCAATCATCTTTTGAGAAGTTAGTTCTTTTTGAAGTCTCAGAAATGATAAAAATTTCTGGGATATATATATATTAGAATATAACTGGAAAATTTCTTCTTTTTTACTCTCTGTGCGGAAGCAGCAATCAGTTTTATGTATGATCTTCACTCTAATAAACTGGCAAGTACTGATCTAAAAACGCATTGTTTATACCAACATTGCTACAAACACATGAGAACCCCTTGGATCCAAGTCAACCTTTGTAATATAACTGGTTACTTACCAAATGCCTTTGAGGAAAACATATTATGTTTCACAAACTGTTCTAGAGAATTTATGAAAATTTCAAAGGATGCCATTGGAAGAGGTGACATCGTGGAAACATTGAGTATGTTTCTACAGACAAAACACCATTTTTTTCCACTTGTCCCCAGCGTGCTTTGACAGGGGCCAATAGGAATTATCAAATTGTCTTTTTATGATCATTGTTCTTGTTTGCTGCTCAGTTAAATTTAGTCTCGAGAAATCCACTTACAAGTTCCATTTGTTCCTTAGTGTCATTACATAGGCTGAACTCAATCTCCAATTAGCAAATTGTGACAACCTCTATGAAATGATTTGCCTACCATGGAAACTCATTAGAGATTCTGGTTGGGGATGTTAAAAACACGCCAGCAATAGAAACTCTCTGGCGTCTCCACATTTCTGAACGTGGACTTGGCCAGCCAAGGGTGTTCCCCTGACGCATGTCGAGAGGACAGACTCCACCGAGGATAGACTAATGGCTTGCCGCCAATGTGATTTGCTCATGATCCTATGTGCCCCCTATGATCTTTCTGCCTGATTGGCCCATATCTTCTAATAAAGGCTGATCAACTTCCTCAATAAACCAAGCTCGATGCCTTGACCGGACTCCCTGTGGTATGCCGGTTGTCTCCATTGTGAGGCTGAGCGTGGCCACTAGTCAACTCCTGCCTCTCCCGATTCCGCCTCGCCGCTGGGTGTGTTTCCCCCAGCTTCTCCACTGCTGGAGGAGGTTAAACCCGGGTCTGGGGAAGCTAAAACCCCAGCAACTGGCGCCACAATGTGGGGCCCAAGGAAATTTGCAACAGAAGGTCTCCGGCGAATAGGGCAATTGGGCTGACAAGGTAGAGTATCCCCTAATAAAAATGGGGAAAACTTACACTAGATGTGATGATCCAGCTCTTGAGCATGGAGAGCATACTTAAAAATTGAGGCTTAGAGGTCTCAGATTCCCAGGCAGAAAAGTCTAGGATACACTACCGCGGGCGGCACCCTGGCTCCAGCTGCCGATTTTTCTGATTGGCGAACATGGGGAACTGCAGAGAGCAGCTTGTTTGGGAAAGGAGAATGAGCTTGAGAATAACCTCCACCGGGTGTACCCCACCTTTCTGCCCATAAGGCTGTCTTTCCGTGGGCCCATGAAAAAATCCCCAAAGAGGCACACCCCAGGTGACCCGGCCCTTCTGATTGAAGTTGTGGAAGTCTGAAGTTCAAGCCCAAATGGAAGGGAGTGTTTTTGGTGATAATTCTCAGCCCACACATTCACAGAATTAGAGAAAATTGGGGCAATCACCCAGACTTGTAAACTCAGTCCTCTTCCTTGGGTCCCATGGCCCCTCCCCTTGAATCTCCTCAAAAGTTTTTAGAAAATAGGGACGCCCGCCATCCTTGTCCTCCTTCCACACTGGGACCCACCATCCTGTGTACCCAGTACACACTACCACTGCATTTGTTCAGCAGTGAACTCTTGCCACCACCACCCCCCCTCGGAAACTTTTCATCCGCATGGCATTCTCGTAAATATTAAACCTGAAGCATAGGCCCACTCAGTGTATCTGTGGAGGGGGGGGGGGGGGGGGGGGGGGGGGGGGGGGGGGGGGGGGGGGGGGGGGGGTCCTCAGACCTCAAGAACTTAAAAAGAACCTTCTCCAGGTGACGGACCTGTTCGCCTTGGGCTCGGCTGTCCTCTGGGCTTGGCTCATCAGCAGTCAACAACGGCGACCCCCTCAGGAAAGGCAAACCTGAATATTTGGCAAAAGTTTTACTAGCTGCCACGGAAAAATTGACTGAATGGACCCCTGAAGGCAGTGTAACTCTAGGAGCCAGAAGATTAGAAAAAACTGCCTTAGGCATAAGGTATCTGCTCCAATTGCAGTTCCCATTCTTCTTCCAGACCTCCAGCGCAGGACTTGCATTTGAAAATGCAAATGAAGAAGTAACCCCAGCTTAAGCTTCCAGGAAAAAAAAAGAGGGGGTTTAAAATGTCTTTTGCCTGAACTTGTATTACAGCCTGTTATTTTTCAAGATTTTGAGCTCATGATTTTGATCCTAGAACTGTAGGTTAATCTTGTTTTGATCAGTTCTATTTTTATTCAACAATGGAGTTTTTAAAACATCTGTAAACATAGCAAGGGAAGTTCAAGAAGCCTACAAGGCCTTGCTATTGTTTATGTATGCACAGTTGTGTTCTGTGTTTATGTCTATGTGCGATATGTCCAAATGTCATATATGTGATAATCAGATTGGCAAATAGAAAATTAGCGCTCATAAAATTTCAAAAATGGAAATCAAATACATTTAATTCACGTGATTTAAAAGGTCAAATTAATGGGTAAAATAAAGGTGCCTTAAAATGAAACTTAACTCACAAGTCCCTCTAGGTATCCCAAAACTAGTAAAATGTTGCCTTATATCCCTTCTGCTCTTGTTTCTGTGTTCTATGGTTTTTCTGCCTTTTCATTGTTGTCATCTCCTGTGTAAATGTAAGAAAAATAAATTTGTGAGTAACTTTATTGTTAGACATCTGATTACTTATCAAGGTTAAAAGGCTAACTTGTTAAATATACCATCAAGTACTCTTACTCCTTGAATTCATTGGGTAACATTATTGATTGTTTTCATAAAATGGAGGTAAATTAAAAAAGAGGTTTTAAGTTCTTTGTCATCACTGAAAAAGGTTGAAGTTCCACAGGTATAAGTTCTGATATGCTTAAACGTTGGTTCGTCGTGAAGTGGTTAACAGAGTGTGATTCATATAAAGGATTATAAAAGATTTCTGTGTAATGCAGAGGCTCAAAGGTATCAGTGTTTCAACTGGGAGTACATAAATAAACAATAATTTTATTGAATAAAAAAGTTTGTCTTAAATTCAAATTATTAACAAGAATTATGTTAAAATATGAACACAAAAGGGGTTATATAAAAGACTCTGTAAAAGTTGGATAAATACGAGTATATCGAACAATCAGAAAAAGCTAATTAAGGTTTTTCCTAAGGTCAAATGTTAATGTACTGATATAAACCAAGTTTAATCTATGGGTGAGGAGGACAAGAATTTTCTTAAAATATTAATTTACCCATAACATTATGGTTTTATTAAGTTTTTGGGTTTTTAAGCAAGTAATCTGAAAGAAATTAAGAATTATACAACTATGATCTGAATGACAACTATTATTTTAAAATATTATAATGTGTATTATTTAAGAGCTAAACTTGATTATGAAAAACCATCAATGTAATTATGATAGAGTAATACTCTTCTTGTATATATTAAATGTGTTCATATCATGCAGGTATAGAAGCCTGAGGTAAAAGCTCTAAAATGAACATTATATCAAGTTGGTGTTTTCAAACTAGAGTTGTATGTGAATTTTAGCTTATTAAAGATAAGGACATTAGAAATTTATTTATACTATTTAAAAATTGTTCCTACAATTAGACCTGTTAGTCAATAAGATATAAGGTTTATGTTAAATGTATTTTTTTAAGTTCAAGAAGCCTAATCTATATAAAGGTTAATATTGTAAAGCAGAGATCAGCTTAAGAACTAAAATCACCTGAAACCTACGAGGTTCATAAAAGAACTTCACATGCACCTATTGCCCGTAAAATAAGCTCTTCTTCATGTTTACTGCATGCCAATTGCTCCAGGGCAGGCCAAACTTCAATTTGTTTACAGTTATGGTCAATTTTGTATTTTCCTTGTAACTGCTATAGATGTCCTGCCAAGCATCTGGAGGGGTTTTTAAGAAAGGTTATTGCCACTTAAGGGTTCAACCAAATGGGCCACTTTTTTTTTTTCCAGGCAGAGTGGGCCCACTCCCCCAAGGCATAATGTCTTTAAAAAAGGGGAGAAAGGAAGGTCCACAGTATTTTGTTTTTCACTCCCTTTCTCAGGCAAAAGGACACATATTTGATAAACGCCGTTAGGGCTCTGCCAATTCAAGGAATTATAATGCTGTTGCATTGACTCAAACACCCAAGTCCCAAGAGCCTATGAATCCTCTTCTCAGATAGTTTATATGTGAATCAACCTATACCTGCCCATTCTGGTGAAAGGGCCAAAAATGCTGTAGAAGCCATTTTTTTTACAATGTTTTTTGCCATCTTAGGCCTAAACCCCAACGGTTTAAAATAGATAAGAGACCCTGCTTTGTGAGCAAATTCAAATTGCAAAGAATTTTTACAAAGATGGCACAATTAAACATACCCACAAGGGATCCATTTAAACCCAAAGAAAAAGCCATCATCGAGAGGCACAATAAGACCCTAAAGGACCAATTAATTAAAACAAAATGGGGAAGCCGCCCCCTGACTCAGTTAAAAAAACAAGAGCGTGCTTTACATAAATATTTTAAAATTTTCCCAAGCATAAGCCCTTAACAGCCATTCAGAGACATTGGTCCAACCAGAAGACGCCCTACCTAAAGGTTGAGGTCCAATGGAATGACCCACAAACTGGATGTTGGCGTGTCCGATTTGCTCATAAGTGCTGGCAGAGGTTTTGGCTGTGTCTCCCTACTGGGAACCAAGCCCTATTTGGTACCCACCAGGGATCTCAAACACTGCCAATCAGAACAAAATGACCACCTTTATTAGACCTCTGGCAAAGTGTAAGCAGCATAAGGTAAGGACACACACTGGCTACAGATTTTGCACTCTGAGAAAAGGTGAGGTAGCTTCTCATCTTTTAGTAAGAACTAACATCGAATTCCCATTCCACCTCATTCTTAACTCACCAGCACCTGACCACCAGGCACCATATCTTGCACCTCATTGGAGAGTGCTCACTATAGCAGCAGAAAGGAAACAGCAGCACTAAAGATGGACCAAGACCACTACTTATTTAAAAAACAATCTCTGTTTTAGTTGTAGATAGACACAATAATCTTTTAATTTTATTTTTAATGTGGTGATGAATGATCAAACCCAGTGCCTTCCACATTCGAGTGAGCACTCTGATACTGATCAACCACCCAGCCCCACTACTCTTGCTGCACACTACTTCTGATAGACCCTAGTCAAGTACTTAGTTCTCACCAGGGGTGGTGACCCCTTCCTTCTGTAACAACCAAGCACCATCCAGTGTTTCATTTTAGACAGTCAATTGAACTCAGGGCCTTGTGTGCATGAAAAGCAAGCACTCTACCAATGAAGCTATAACCCACCCTAAAATTGATCATTTCTGTATGGCATGAGAGTATGTTTATGTTGTGGGCAAACATGGAAACACCAGTAAATCACAAAGCCAAACTGTATCAGATCAAACCAAAAGGCATCAACTATAGTAGTTACTGACCCAGGCGCACGTTCAAGGAAATATGAACCCTGTTATCCAAGAGAAAGAAAGGAAATATGAGATGTCTCCAAACGTGTTTGCTCCATTCTGTTTTTATTGCCAGCAGTCCAATATTCCCCACTATCCCTCATTGAGAAGGAAGGAATTAGCACCTCAGGGTAACTGGGGAAAGATTAAATACTCACTTCCAACATTGGATTATATAGGGTTGATGGCAATTTACCATATGCACTACAGAGTCAAGGCAGCATGCAGTATAAGCAACCTAAGCCCATTCAGAGGTATTCCTTTTGGCCACAAGATAAAACAGTATAGCAAGCAGAGGGAAAATTTCTAATATCATCAGAGTGAAATTTCCCCTGTTCCCACAGAATTATGTGATTGGGTTAATTCCTTAGACTGTAAAGAATAAAACTATTATACTGCAAACCCAGAAAACTTTAATACTCTAATATCATGCTGAAAAAACTTATGTAATGCTCAAATACATATATTTATACATTATATAACCGAGTTAGTGTTCTTATGCATGAAACAATATTATGTGCCACTTTATACAGACACATGCACATAGGTACACTTAAATTTTAGTACTACTTAATTTTCTACTACATAAACTATTAAAGGGACAACCATACCTCATAGGCCAAAAAAAAAACAAAACTCACAAAATTCTCGAAAAGTGAAAATTCTACCAAAACACACACGACACAAAACACACTCCATGAGGAAATTTTGCCATGAAGACCAAATGTTATATCCACTAAAGTCAATGATCATACATATGACCCATTTCTTCTCTCTCTCTCTCTCTCTTTTTATTTTTGTCACACAAATAGTTATCAATTTTAATTATTATACATAGATATCTCTATGTAGGAAAAAAAACTGCATTTACTTCATCTCAGGATAATTGATGAAAAGAAGGGTTTTTTTGTCTCCTATCATTTCTTTCTTTCTTTCTTTTTTTTCCCCAGATTGAACTCTTGGCAGTCAACCACTAGCACATCCCCTCCCCCTTTTTGTATATTATTAGAGACAGGGTATCACAGAGTTGCTAAGTGCCTCCCAATTGCTGAGCTGGCTTTGAACTCGATGATCCTCCCTGCCTCAGCCTCAAAAAAGTGCAGGGATTAGAGGCAATCGTGCCACCGTGCCCAGCTGTCTTCTCCCTGCATTTCTAATGTGGCATTAGCAGGCAGTTTTAAAGAGATAAAAGATTCTGACACTAACCTTTATCACAATAACGAATTCTGTCATGTGTTTGAATGTGTCAGGAACAAATAAAGTCTTTCCACATTTCTTACATATAGAAGGCTTTTCCTCAAGTTGAATGCTTCTGGGTTTTTTAAAGAGAACTGAAAACTGAACTGAAACATTAGAAGATTTCCTTTAAGTCATCAGTTTGTCTCTAATGTAAGTCCTTTTGTGTCTTGAAGAAACTGGGAAAATGGGTAATGCATTCCTACTCTGCACTCATAGGCACATTTTGCTATGATTTCAATTTAAAGTAATCAAAAGATGTGGAATGTCTGAGGCCTTCACCACCTTTCTGATTTGCAATGTGTTTGTCATGAATTGGATCTTTTTAAGGCCCATCAAAGGAAATGGTAGCATCTAATATGTTTTTCCACATTCCTTACATTCACAAGGCGGCTTTCTCTCCATTGAAAATACTTCATGTGTAAAAAGGGAAATGAAAAACACCACATTCAGAATGAGAGAAGATGGAGAAATAGAGGAGTTCGCTTTTCCTGGCCGTGCCTCTGAGCCTTAAAACCAAGAAACTGGATAGGCAGCTTCTTCACAAGTTAAGCGAGCAAAAAAAAGGGGGGGTCTGGATTTACAGAAATTTTGAATTGAACATTCTAACAATAAATACTGGGAACTACAGGTGGTTGGATATAATAAAATAAGAAAAAAAATCCCCAGTGGCACAGCTGCTGCTGTAGCCAGGCCAGAAGCACCAGCCAGACAAGACCCTCTTTGAGCACATTGGAGGAATACGGGAACCCACTTTGGGGGAGGCGTGAGGCATGTCTGGATACAGAGCATTTTAGGCAATCAAAACAATACTCAACAAACTGAAAGAGATGGCTCGCATAATATCTGTGGGAGGTGGGGGGTGAGTGGGTAGCCACCCTCCCTCCAGCACTCTGTGGAGGACAAAGGAAGGAAACAAATTTGCCAATGCAGCATGGGCCACCAGCAGCTGATTCTGGAAAACCCAAGTTTGCTCCCAAAATACAGTTTCTGTAAGCACAGACTACAACACTTTGTAGTCGTGCTTAAGTTACCAAGAGACAATCCAAAGTCTAGAGAGATTTACACTCACAACAACTGTGGAAACCCCACCGCATCCCTACTCCTCCCCATACCAGTCCAGTTTGGGATAGATGCCTCTGAACTGGAACTTGGAAGGGTTGGGCAGGAAAATTGTTTTGGAGACTGAAAACTGAGAAAGATCACAGGTTCAAAGTGAGCCTCAGCAAGTTAAGTGAGACGTAAGCAACCTAGTAAGACTTTCCTCTCAAAATAAAAAAGAAGTGGAAAAGTTAGCTTAGTCATTAAGCACCACTGTGATCATCCCTGGTACAAAAAATAAAAATAAAAAACAATTTAAATATACAACTCATAGTCAAAAGGGAGAGACACTGTAAATTCATCCAGCCCATAATGGATTGCACATGGTAAGCAGAGGAGAATCGAGGGCAAGGTAGAAGGACTTTTGTAGGGGGTCATAAAGTTGAGATGCATTTGTTCCAATTCCTTGGCTGCTGGGGAGAAAAAATTACAAACTCTTATAGTAAATTCTAGAGGGTGGCTTTTATACTATAATATGAGGCTACAAAACACAACATGGCATAATTATTATGTATCATTTAATTGCATTAGTATATAAAATATCTGTTATATAATGTATATTACATACAAAAACTATGCTGTGTCCTGCATACTATTTATAACATTATATATGGTACAGTATATGTACTAGATGATCAGTACACCATGTATTACATTCAGTGCACACAAGTTACTCAATATATATGCAAAATTTCTCCACTAAACATTAGAAAATGGAATCTATGAATAGCCAAAGGACACTGCAAGATGAGAGGATTGACCAAGAAAGGCAATGCTGCTATCTCATCTTAAAAAACAATGTGATACCCATGCCATTTCCAGAGTGAATGATTTTGTACCTCTGAATAAACAAGGGGAAATGAAAGGCATATCCACTTTCCATCGCACTGAATGTGTGTCTCTCAATAATACATTCTGTTCAAGTTGTTGAAGCCATTCAAAAATACATGAAATTTTTCTCTCAGCAGGAAAGCCAGGGAGAGTTTAGCCTGGCATTGAAAACTCCATGGCTCTCCCATGGAAATATATTCCCAAAACACATGACCTTCTTTCCCTACTCTGCTAGAACTATTCCTCAGAGTAGCTCCAGGGTGGGCATAAACCCATTAGAAACAGAACAGCCCAATTTAAAAACCATTTTTTGGAGAAGAACACTCCCCATTGAAGGCTTTGATATCTCCAGATATAAATAAAGCCACATGGGCACCATTTTTGCCCGAAGCTCGTCCTCCTAGAACAGCTTGCCCGCTTTAAACCTGCTTTTGAAACAATCTGTGTTCTGTGGTTCTTTCACCATTCCTATTTTTCTTAGCTTTTATTTCTCAGCCACCCATTCCACCAAAGGGAATCCATTCTCACAATCTGGCACAGGATGTGGACGAGAGTCCATGGAGTTTGACATAACCAGAACAACTAAAATCCTTACAATTCTGACATACACTTACCAACATTTATTCAATGTGAATCATTCCATGCTTTTCAAAGAGAACTGTAAAATGGAAAGCATTACCAGATTTCTTAGTCATCTGGCTTTTCACTAGGTGAGTACTTTTGGTGCTGTGAGTAAAATTGGGAAAAACTGAATATTTTCACGGCACATTCTGTACCCCCTAAATGAATTCTTTCTTGTAATTGAAGTGGTATAGTTGACAGGGATGTCTTCCAAAGCACATATGCTGGTTGTTTGAGCACAGAAAGTACAGCTTATGGTGCTGTGGAAAGGATAGAACATTAGGAGCTGGGGTCTCATTGTTGGAGGTATGGTCCACTGGGGACATCGACCCTTGAAAGACATATCTGGTTGTTTTTTCATTTCTCCTCCAAACCTTTTTTTTCCCAGGAGCAATGAGGAAAACATCACTGCTCTGCTTCTGCCCAGAATAATGTTCTAAGTAACCTCATGCTCAAGTAATTTGGAGCCACCACCCAGATAATGGACAGAAAACCTCTGAAATTGGACCAAAAATCTTTCCTCTTTTATTGTTTAAGTGATTTTTTCAATAAGTTTGTCACAGTAACAAAAGGTGAAAACACACACACACACAAATAAAAGAAATGGAAATATTTGAAGTCTTTAACATGTTATTTACTTGCATCACGGTTTTTTAGCAATAGTGAATCTTTTTATGTCTTTCAACAAACCTGGGAAAACTGGGTGCTTTCTCACGTTCGTCACATTCACAGAGATTCTCTCCATTATGGCTACTTTTCACGAATAGGAGAAAAAATGAAGAAAACACCATGCACTCAGTTGTTTCTGTATCCGGTGACTAAAGGGTTTAGCATAATAACGGAGAACACAACATTTACATTTTTTATATATTTTTTATACTTTCTTCTCTGGGAGTATTAGTCCTTTTATGTTCTTTGAAGGTGACTGAGGAATAAATGATGAAATAATTTGGCACTTTTTGTTGTATTTAGAAGTGCTACTAAACCCCTTTTTTTATTATCAATACACCTCTTTTCTTGTCCACAAAAGAACTATAATAACAGATGGTGTTTTCCCATTACCTTTATTTATAAGGATTTTCACTCTTCAGTATGACTGTTTGTGTTGAGTGTAATTGGTAACCAAGTGAAGGCTTTACCACCCTGTTCATATTCAATAGACTTGTCTCCAAATGTGTTTATTCATATAGTTTACAGGTAAGTGGACAAACTGGAGGCTTTACCAAACATTTAGAAATGATAATGCTTCTGTCAAGACTAAGTTCATTCAGTTGTCTAACTAGACATACACCTGAACTGAACATAGATGGCCCTCATCATCATACATTCAGAGGCCTCTCTCCATATGAACTTCATTCATATATGTATTGTAACTATACTTAGAAGATTTACCATGCTAAAGATTGAATAAGGCTTCCTTCAAAATGGATTCATTCCAATGTCTACTGGAACTGGAAGAAAATATGAAAATTGTTATCAAAATCTTTACAGTCCATGGGCCTGTCAACAGTTGTGAGTTTTATTCATTTTTTTTTTTTTTTTTTTTATTTGGTACTGGATGAACTCAGAGCACACGACACTGGGCCCACATCCCCAGCCCTTTTTTGTATTTTATTTAGAGACAGGGAGATCACTGAGTTGCTAAGTGACTCACCGATTGCTTGAGACTGGCTTTGAACCATGATCCTCCTGCCTCAGCCCCCAAGTGCTAGGATTACAGGCGTGAGCCACCACATTCGGCTATTCATGTATATAGATATAAATATATATATCTATATATATATATTATAGATATATATTTATACAGACACAATATCTTTATTTTGTTTATTTATTATTATGTGGTGCTGAGGATCAAAAACAGTGCTCATATGTGCGAGGCAACACTCGCCATGAGCCCCAGCCCACCCCTATTTGTGTATTTTTAAGGAAATGATAACAAGGGGGGGGGGGGGGGGAGGGGGGGGGGGGGGGGGGGGGGGGGGGGGGGGGTGGGGGGGGGGGGGGGGAAGTCATCTTCCCATCATTTGCAATCATAAGGCTTATCGCTACTATAGTTTCTTTTTGAATTGAAGGGAACAATAATGAGCAAAGGCTTTTCACTTGTTACATTCATAGAGATCTCTCCAGTATGAGTTTAGTCTTTGAAAGGTTAGATAAATTAGTGAAGGTTTAACAACACTGTTTACATTCATAGGGATTTTCTCCAGTATAGTAATTTTGATTATTTGAAGGGCAAGGTGAAACAAAAGAAGGCCTTTGCCTAATTTAGACACTCACAGGCTGCTCTCTGTGAGACTGCACACATGAATTTGAACTTATTCAATGTATTCTGAAGGTAAGCAGAACTAGTATAGGCCTTCAACATTGTTTACATTCATAGCATTTCTCTCAAGTATGGGTCTGTGCATGTATTTGAAAGCAAGCAGAACTGCATAGGCCTTTGCCATTACTGTTTACATTGGTAAGGATTCTCTCCAGTATGAGCTCTTTTGGTAACTGAAGATGAAGCAGAGAGAAGGGTTTTCCACACAGTTTACATTTCATAGGCTTTCTCCTCCAATATGAATTCATGCATGTCTGTGAAAGAAAGTAAATTAGATAAGCTTCCCAAATGTTTACATTGATAAGCTTCTTTCCATATGAAGAGGTTGTGTAATAAGACAAGTTTTACCACAGTGCATACATTGAAGTCTTCTCTCCTGTAGAACTCATTCTTTATTTGAATATAAGCAGAACTAGTGTGGTTCCCACATTGTTTACATTGATGTGACTTCTCTCAATATGAGTGTTTTTAATGATTTGAAGTGAAGAGGAAGTAATTGAAACTTTACCACATTGTTTACATCATAGAACTTTTTTTCCAGTATGATTCTTTTATGAAGAGAATGTAAGTAGAATAAGAAAAATCTTTTCCACGATGTTTACATGTGTAGGATTCTTCTATTTTTGACTTGTAACATTGTTTTTAAGTGAGTGAAGTACTGAAGGCTTTACCACCTTTTTACATTGATAGGGATTTTATCCATTATGAGTTTTTTCTTTTAAGGTTTTTAAATGTAAGCAAAAAAAAGAATGAGAGAATGCTTTCCCACACTGTTGACATTGAATATGGCTTCATCCAGTATGAGTATCTAATGTTTTTGAAAGGTAAGAGAAATGAGAGGATTTTTCTCACATTGTTTAAACTCATAGTTTCCTCTCCAGTATAGTTTTCATTATTCAAAGGAAATCAGAACAAAGAAATGCCGTTCCCACATTGTTACACTGAGAGGGTTTCACTCCAGCTTGAAGATTTTTTACATCCACAAAGGCCACTGAATACTAAATAACACAAAGAGTTAATGCACCAAAAGATTGACATGTGAGGGAATCTACTCAACCATGCATGATGTCATGATTTTGTACTCTCTATTTATAATTTATTTCAAATTATGGTCAACAAAACTCATACCTCTGTCTGCACTCACTTTTACAGGCACAGCATTCCAAAACTGAAACTGAACATTCAGAAAAGTGACAGCAGAGTTAAAGATAACCTTTGGGGCAGCAAGGGAGCAAGTAGTGCTCCGGGTCACCTCTACGTAATGTCTTTACAGGGTTGAAACTCTAGAACATGCAATAATAAACCCTACTACCTCCTATTAATAAAAGAGTAAATTACTTGCACTGCTGATAATACCTGTACCTATCCTTAGATATGCCTCACGGACAAAGTTGTACTTTGTTGAGGGGACCCAAAGGATTGGAAAGGAGCCCACTAAAGTAAGTATTAAGACTTGTTTTCAGGGCTAAGAGCTTATGTAAACAACATTGGGGTTACTAAATTCCTGCTGTCCTTCCAAAAAAATAATAATTTGGTTACATTTTCACAGTAGCAACAAGAGGATCAGCCCACCACCAATAAAAATAAATAATAAATAAATAAATACATTCTGACCCCAAATGCTGGGGTTTTCTAGCTCCCCCCAGACCTGGGTTTAACCTCCTCTAGGCCATGGAGAAAGGCTGAGGAACAACGCCCCATGTTGAGGCGAATCATGAGAGCAGCATCTAAATGGTGGCCACCGCTAGCCCCTCAAAATGGAAGACAACCAGGCATACACCAGGGGAGCCGGTCAAGGCACGAGCTCGGTCTATTGAGAAGTTGAACAGCTTTTATAGAAGACATGGGCAAATATCAGCAGAAAGATCTAGGGGAACATAGGGATCATGAGCAAAAATCACATTAGGGGAGCCATTATCCTACTTACCTAGTGCAGTTTGACCTCTTGACATGCGTCAGGGGAACACCCTTGGCTAGTCCAAGCCACATCTCAGGAAGTGGGCAGACAGCCAGAGAGTTTCTACTGCTGCGTGTTCTTAACATCCCCCTACATTTACCCATTTTGTTTTATTAATGGAGCCCACCTTACTTGAGGGGTGGTGCCTGTCTTATGTTGATCACCCTCATCGGGATCTACCGCCATTGAGACTACCACCCTAGCACTTCAGGCAGACTTACCCAAGCCACAACCAGGCCGGGGGAAAGACATGGGACCGAACAGTCACCTTTGGGAAGGCTTCCCAATGGATAATTCAGGACCCTCCACAACCTGACAAGGACGCTATGGCCAAATTTTATAGGGCTCGCCAAACAGCATAGCTGAGGGCAGCATATTATTGGAGACCACCATAAGCTGTACCGAATTTTGCCCTGGTCGTTAAGGAATAGAACAAGCTTGTTTGATACACAGGGCCCCCCCCCCCCCCCCAAAAAAAAAAAAAAAGTAACACAAGGAAAATGGCAACCAGGGGTCCCACAAAGTGAAAGAAGGTAAAGTGAGCCACCCCATTTAATCCAGATTCAACGGAAGCTGTCTTGAACATGCCCGAACAGTAGGCAAGGAAACAACATTTTTCTCCCAGGAACAGGCATAGTCCCCCTTCTCTCACACAGAGAGTTGGAATACTTGCAAAGGGCATCCAGGACAATAGTGCTCCCAATGAATATTAGGAGGAGGTGATGAGGAGTCCAATCACAATGAAGACAGAAGGTCCATCATGTATTTTCATTTCTGAAGAATGGTGGTTGAACCTACAATACAAAGAAAAGACCACTGACTCCAATTTTAAAACCAAATTAAAGCAGCTAGATTGTTACAACAAGAGAGCTGATCAGCAACAGTCTCACTTAAAAGCAGGGGCAAGAGGATAACATCAGTCTAAGAGTACATAAGATTTTTATAACATAAAAAGTTTACAAGGTGTGTGTCTGGGAACTATAGCTGACAGGATCTGGCAAGTGTAATACAATGGCAGAAAGTAGGATGAATGGTTCAACATCACTAACCATCTCAAGGTAAGGAGTAAACTCAGATTCCACCATCAGAATAATAGGAGCAAGCTGGATTTCAGGAAGGGTATTTATTTGGTCAGGGATCTGGCACAGGTAAGCTTCACAGCAAGGCAGAATTTCAGCAAGTTTATAAAACATCAACGCATTTTGGTTCAAGGCCAAATAGAAATCTTAGTATTTTACAGTAAAACAGAAATGAACTTTTTCATGACATTGTGAATAGAATAGCCTCCCAATCTTAAGATGGAATAAGGCTGTGACCATTAAATGGGTTTTAATGAAAGAAAATAAGATTTTTTAAATGCAAAAATTTCCTACAAATTTAGAAAGGAGAAAACAACAGAATAGTGAAAATTGCAAATATCACGTAAGGCAATGGAAACATAAGCGATATGCTTTTTAACAATGCAGTGCCAAGGCATAAAGAGAAGGATAATAGGAGACAATGTCCATAGGAAATGAAAGTCATTTTCCTTTTAGAATGTTCTGAGGACAAAGAGGACACATGAACTTTAACAGACTGTGTCAGAGTATGCTCAAAAATTCTGCAACCTGAGCCAGGGTGAATCTTCAAAGTTCATGTAAAATGGGGTTGAGGGTGTAGACCCCCCAGTTAAACAGCAGTGAAAACTATACAAACAAATTGTCATGCTGTTTCTTAGAAGAACATCATTTGGCTTAATGAAAGTGCTGTGTCTGCTTCAAATTAGAAGCATTACCATTATTTGTCACATTTTATAAATGTTTTAGAGCATAAATAAGGCATATGAAAAGAAGGAAAAGAGTATCCAATTTGTAGATGATGTGACACGTGTAAAAACACATAGTGTTAACAGTACTAAAGTTCAGCAAAGGTTCTATATAAACTTAAGAATCCGTTGTCTGCAATCCAGAGATACCAGTCACAGTCCTTAGATGGCTATAGTAAAAAAAAAAGTAAGTGTTTGGTTATCAGTACAGAGCAGTAAGAATTCTGGTTATTGCCTGATGTGATATAAAATGGTAAATATGCAGCCAAGGAAAACATTATGGTTAGTTTCTCAAGAAAGCAGATCGATATTACTTCATTTACATAACTGGATTTTGTCCCCTCCAAAAATATAATTTAGGGGTTGCCAACATTATCTCTTTCTTTGTTTTGTTTTTTTTTTTTTTTTTTAAACCAGGATTTGAAGCTAGAGGGTTTAACCACATGAGCTAAATCCTCAGCCTTTTTTTTATGTCATATGAGGCAATCTCCTTCTAGAGATTCTTCAGGCCTCTCACCAAGTTTGCTGAATGCTGCCCTTGATGTTGGGATCCTCCTGTTTCAGCCTCCCGCTGCACCACCTGGGATTATAGGCATGAATCACTCAGCCCCAGACCAACAGATATCCTGCAACCATTGTTCACAATACCCAGAGGTGGAGGGAGATTGGTATTCACTGATGGTACAATGAAGTAACAACGTATGCTTTATCAATGCACATGGATTATTGTCAGTTAATCAAGGAGAACTCTTGACATGCTATACAAGAAAATACATTATGACCATTTTTCCTAAAAGAAATACAGCAAGCAAAAAAAGGGCAAATTCTGGATCAACCTAGAGCAGGCAAATACATGGAGACAAAGTGGAATGGTGGTTACTAAGCATGCAAAGAAAAGGTGGAGCAATGAGCATCATTATTTGATTGGACACACAAATGTTTCAGTTAGTGAGGGGGAAATACATTTTGGAAGTGGGATGGTGATTGTTACTCACAATTATGAATGTATACAACTCCTTCTCTGTATGCCTTAAAAGGCTTTAGAATGATATTTTATGTAAATTTTCCCAGAACAAACATGAAAAAAGTTAAGCAATGGTGTTTTAGTCGAGTTTTTCCCACTAACTGTAGACCACAAGAACTGAGAAAACCAGTTTTAGAAAAGGAAAAGTTTATTTTTGAACTCACATTTCAGAGTCTAAGTTTGTTGTCCAATCTCAGGAACATAGTAATAACCTGTTTCAGGAAAAAAACAAACAAAAGGGTGGGGATATACCAAGTGGGGGAAAAAAACCTCTGGGTTCCAACCCCAGTACCACCAAAACAAACAATAAAAAGGAAGAGGAAATACAGGTATTTCCCAGATATGCCTTAACTGAGGGAATTAATTGCCATGAAACCAGTCCCGAATACCAGAAATCTTCATTCCCTAACAACCAGTAACAAAAGTATGAGAACTAAGCAAATTCAAACTTATGAATACAGTAACCTCCCTAGAAGTACAAATAGAAGAGAAAATATTGAAATGTAGCATCAGAAAACATCATGGTGCCTTTTAAAATTAGGCTCCATATATAAGAAATGTTTATGCTAAATATTATATATATATATATAAATATATATAAATATATAAAACCAATAAGTAAATTTTATAAAGCATATACATGTGTTTTCTCTCTACTAGTTTAATTTTTAAAAATGCATCTGAATGATTGAAATTGCTTCCACATAAAATATTTTAAAAAGCTATTGTCTAATACTAGCCCAATTTTTTTATATCTTATTTATTTGCTAGTTGTACACAATGCAATGCATTTCTGTTTACGTGTGGCTGAGGATCGAACCTGGGGCTGTGCACGTGCTAGGCGGGTGCTCTACTGCTGAGTCACAACCCCCAGCCACTAGCCAATTTCCTAATGAAAGGTATTATATTAAACATAAAATCATATCCTTTTGATTATGTATCCTGCTACTTGGCCGAATTCCTTTACTAGTTCTAAAGTATTTCTGGTGACGTTTCATGGGTCTTTCTATGGGAGGTATAGAATCATAACATCGCAAAGAGTGGCTAATTTTGAGTTTCTTTCCTATCTGAATCCCTTTAATTCTTATCATCTGCTAATTTGCTTCTGGCCAGAGTTTCAAGTGCTATGTTAAATAACCAGTGGTGAAAGGGGCATACCCTGCTTGTTCCAGTTTTAGAGAGAATGCTTTCAATTTTCTATTTTCTTCATTTAAAATGATGTTGCCCTGGGGCTTTGAATAGATAGACTTTTATATTGTTGATATACATTCTTGTTATCCCTAGTTTTTCTAGTATTTTGAACATAAAAGGTACTGTATTTTGTCAAGTGCATTTTCCTGCATCTATTGAGATGATCATAATGGTTCTATCTTTAAGTCTATTGATATGATGGATTATGTTTATTGATTTCCATATGTTGCACCCCTTCTTCCCTGGGATAAACCCCCACTTGATCATGATTATGATCTTTTTGAATATGTTTTTTTTTGTATTCAAATTGCCAGAATTTTTTGAGAAATTTTATGCATCTATGTTCAATTAAAGAAATTGGTCCAGAAGTTTTCTTTTTTGTATGTGTCTTTGCCTGGCTTTGAAATAAGTGTAGAATATTGGGCCTCATAGAATGATCCTGGAAGAGCTCCCTCTTTTTCTATTTCCTGGAAATAAATTGAAGAGTATAGGTATTAGTTCTTCTACAAAGGTCTTTGTAGAACTCGGCTGTGTAACCATTTTGTCCTGTGCTTTTCTTGGTTGGTACTTTTTGATGCATCCTTCTATTCCTCACTTGAAATTGATCTGTTAAATTGAGTATAAGCTCCAGATTCTAGTTTGAAAAATTCATGACTCTAGAAATTTTGCCAAACCTTTGATGTTTTTCTATTTTATTGAAGTACAAGTTTCAAAATAATTTCTAATTATCTTCTTATTTCTGAGGTTTCCTACTGTTGGGTATTTCCTTTTTCATCATGAAGGTTAGTAATTTGAGTTATTTATCTTCTTCTTTTTCATTACCTGGCTACAATTCTGTCACTTTTGTTATTTTTTTCAAAGAACCTACTTATTGTTTTGTCAATTCTTTCAATTGTTTCTTTAGTCCTCATTTATTAATTACAGCTCTGATTTTAATTATTCCTGTCTTCTACTTCTTTGTGTTGATTATATTCTTCTTTTTCTAGTGGTTTGAAGGTGAGGACAAGTCATTTATTTGTTGACTTTTTCTTCTTTTAAGGAATGAACTCCTACAATGAATTTTTGTCTCTTAATAATGCCATCATAGTGTCCCAGAGATTATGATGTATCTGGATTCTCATTCATCTCTAGAAGTTTAAATCTCTTCCTTGATTTCTTTTGCAACCACTTATTCATTCAGTAGCATGATGTTTATACTACCAGTGTTTGAGAAAATTTTTTTTTTAATTTTATTTTCATCATTGATTTCTAACTTCATTCCATTATGAATCTGATAGAAAGCCGGGTGGTATCTCTTACTTTTTTATTTGCTAAGAGTTGCTTTGTGGCATAAATATGGTCAATTTTAGAGAATGAGCCCTGTGCTGCTGAAAGAAGAGTATGTTCATTCACTGAGCGGATAAATATTCTATATAGGTCCTTTATGTCTAAGTTATTATTGTATCAATAGGGTCTAAAATTCCTTTATTATACCTTTTGTTTTGTATGATCTATCCATGGTAAAAGAAGTGTGTTAAAATCTCCTAGTATAATTTGTTGTGTCT